>JAHQIW010006365.1:0-30347 GCA_019055375.1 Parelaphostrongylus tenuis
GAAGTGAGTGACACTTTGGGTACAACAGCCCATGGCCGCTAAGCCCCTCCCCGCCCGCCGTACGCGTCGGTGAGCATTCCGCAGTGCCGGATAGTTAGTGAATCGGGCATCGGGAAAAAGGTGTTGCCAGTTTGACTGCCCTTCCCAAGACGCATCGCAACAAAATTTTGCTGTTATTTTCCGGTGTCGCTTAGTTTGAGGGTTCTTCTATAACAGAACTCTCATAGCAAAAAACGCTAAGTTGTATTCAATAACCACTACTTTCCCCGGTGCGAAACGTGGATCCATAGGGTAACAACAAAACCAACGCGCAAGTTCCGCAAAGCTGTGCATCCGCTTCCAAAAAGTTTTCTCTAAAAAGTCGTACAGTGAAGAAAATATGTTTTCAAATCCAACTTTTTACAACACTGTCGAAAGAAAGTGTGTAAAAAAAATCGGATATCCTTTTGAGGACCATGAGAAGCATTTTGGACCTCACCGCGCTACGCCAGAGTCTCGCCCAGGTACGAATTAGTTGCGGCGTTCGTCTCGTGGGAATGCAGGCGGGGGCAGAGAACCTCGTGCACAGAACGTCGCGTCTCGTGGGAAAGCGACAACGCGAGCGCCGCCACTTGTCAACGCTTGGTCCTCAAATGGATATGCGGTAATTACTCCCTGAATCTACGTTTCGTATCGAAAAGTAATTAGATGTTAGAGAGATGAGCGTTTTTGTCATGATGATTACGTTTGAGTAAGACCTTCGATCTTAATTCGATACCAAACAACCCTCAAGCAATTTGCTTGAAATGTGCTGGTTAGGGATCGAACTAGTATCCTTCTTCCCAATTGCGGCCATCACTAATCACTCGTCGCTATGGAACTGCTCGCCGCAAGCGGCAGCGCGCAGTAAGCGCCGTGGGCCTGTCGTTTACAAAGTGTTAGATGCATATCTGGTCTTCAAAATTACTCGCTGTAACCTACCGATATATTGAGTCAGGGCTGCTATTCTCACAAGCAAGTATGGTAGCGATTCGCCGGACCCGATGGCGAATTGAAAAAAGGAAGGCTTGATGACCCATGGGAGCGTGGGATCCAACCATCGATCATCAGTTGATCGACCACGTGTGTGTCTTAACACCTTTCAACCACTGCGCCAGGCGCAAGAACCATACAGTGTACATTAGAAAATAGCTAAGTGGTGAAGTAACACGTGCGTTTATTCAAGGAAAGACTTCCCTTAGTCATCTCTTAAAAAAACAGCTCGCGTTCCAATAACAACCATGTTCACGAGATGATGGCTTTGATGATAAGACTTGACGCAAACTGGACAAAAACTAACTCCCAGAAAAACCCGAAAATGGAAGGATTCGGAAGGTTATAAACTGTGAACGATTGCCATCTATGTACCATGCTACTCAATATCTCACACTTTGGTCGACATCGCTGAAAAAAGACCAAAAAGCGATAGAGCTTCTCTCCTGGGTGAGCACCATACGAACCCTCAGTGAGGCAATTTGTGCGTTTTCTTCGCTCTCATAGTGATCATAAGAACATGAAGGATGAATTATACCGAAGAAGGAGTAGCAGCACTGTGGCATTCATGCCTCTCAAAGCCACAAACCACCTAGCAGGCCCAAAAACTCGGCACTTAAACTGATTCAGCGGTCCTCGCACACTCATTTAATGCAGTACTGTACGTTAGCTGACTATGTCAAAAGTTTCTGGCAGTTGGAATTGGACGACCTTGATTCAGGCATAAAGGGGATTCACAACTTCTAGCCATAATGTGAACTCGCTCTTTGGAACCTATCCATCTATGAGACTGAAGAGAATATACATCGATAGCAAAGCAAAATTAGACCAGCCATACAATAAGGAGAACAGATAGTGATAGATGAAAAAAACAGTCGGACAGAATCTGAAAAGTGCAGGTATTCTCTCAGTGAGGACCCGAACGCAGATCGGAGATGCTGTGACCTTTGCAGACGCAAGCAACCTCTGGATCACGGAATATGCCTCGTCGACATTATCAGCCCGCAACGGACCACTATTATGGAAAACGATATAGGGAAAAGAGATGAACAGAAGAAAGGTCGAATCCTATCAGGGAAAACGAGCCAATCCAAGTAAAGTATATTTACCTAAGACATAATATACAACAATTTAGTTTCATAGGAACATCGTTAATTACGGTATCAAAGAATACCCTATGTGCGCCATCCTAAAACGATCAGGTACAACTCACAACTGAAAACTATCCTATCCTTGGAAGATAAATTTCTAGATATTTTGGGTCATCCGCGCTGGGACGAGTTGATAATTGTCAATGCATCGTTATACTCTTACGGACCTCATCATGACCGAGCCCTTTAGAAGTAGTTGATAAATTGTAAAACGAATAAAATCTAGAAAATGAGAAGTACGGTCAAGAAAGTCATACTAAACCGAGGAACACATCCACGAGTTCACCACTCCTCCTGAACAGTGAAAATTACTAGTTAAACATTTGTAAAGAGAAAGTTTCTGGAGAGGACGTGAAGAGAAAGTTAGAATTTCGCGGCCCATGGAGCGCTGAGTAACAGGTGAGACAAAACAAAGTCGAAATCTCTGAATTTCTGTGCTAGGGCTGAATAGTTGAGCTAAATAAATAACAACGTAAACAAACTTCGCTGATTTCTCGAGCAACTCCACTTGCTCTTCATTCTTTTCGGCGAGTTTCTGTGCAGCATTCAACGTCTTATTACTGGTTTCCAGCTTGGTTTTTACATGGAGTGCTTCCTGTTTCACTTGAACATACAGTGGACGTTGATGCGAGATCTCTCGTCTCCTAAATCGAATACGAAAGAAGTCACTAAACTACTAGTTCAGTTTCACTTTCCTATTAATATTTCCACCGCCCTATAGTTTCAATGTGATAAGATAAAACAGCAAAATCAACGAAACATAAGAGCATAAAGCCTCGACGGTATCATCCTGCGGATGCGCGACGCTTCTCTTCTCTGTCGTTTGAGTCAATGCATATCTGTTTACAAGGACTCGCGTGGCCCGACGCATAAATCCTGCTCTACCTCTCAGACTAGCCAATTCGCCAACCCCACGTGTTCGCGGAACACCTCTAACCAGTGCACCACAGGTGCTCGTTCGTCATAGGATTGAACAGCGAAATCTCAGAACATACCTCGAAGCTTTATAGAAAACGTGGACATCGATGTGAAGCTGAGGGAACGGAAAAAAATGCCAGTTCAGACCTAATTTTATTCCAGTGGACTCACTCACCTTGTCACCAATTCCTTCTCCAATCTGTGATTATCCCGCTGTACCCTTTTCACTTGTTTCTGCTTCTCATTTACTAACTCGTCAGCCTCGTTCTGAAGAAAAAACCTGATTAGCAGCTAGTCAAGCAGCACTATATCCTATGAAGCAAGGTATACACAGAGAGACAAGTTTACAAGTCAAAACCTTTCGAGCTTCTAGTTCAGCTACTTGGTTCCTTTTTTGCAATAGCTCTTCCTCGGCCTGTTTGCCATAGCGCTCACAATAGAAACAATTCGAGAAGCAGAGGAGTTTCTGTTTCGCGGCCTGAGCAAAATCGTATTACAACAATTGCGAATGAAATCATAATTATGGTTGTTGAGAGCAAACGCTCACCAAGTCATCCTTCATGTGCTGATATTTTTCCGCCTCGTCGCGTTCCAATTTGGCCTCTCGCTTCTCCTGAGCAATACCACGCCGTTTGTTCATGTTCTGCTGGGCGTCATCTTCAGCTTTTTGTAATTCTGCCTTCAGCCGATCGTATTCTTGTGAAGTTCGCAAGACCTGATCATATTTTACTATCAACTAAGCACCCAATCCCAGCGGTTTGTGAAATTAACCAGTACTACCTACTTATCTCAATTCTGACCTCACGAGTTAACCTTTCAAAGACGAATCGATTACAAGCCAATAATTCTTTGAGATGTTCATTCTCTTGTTCGGTTCAAACAACGAAAAAAGCGCTCAAAGAGCTCTACGAACTCATTAATCCCACCGCTTCTAACAGTATTCTGTTGAGATATGTCATTTAGGATGCTCAGTGATATGCAAAAACACATCGACCATAGGCAGGAATTGAACGCGCTTTCATCTATACTGAGGGTGCTTGAAACCACTATATTCCACCTCACTCAACATTCTTGGAGAAGTTCCAATATTAGGTCTTGTCATTAGCTTCGGCACTAAGCAACAAACAGCTATTTTTTTCTGGCTTTAAAAATGATTGCAAGGCATATTGAACATTTGAGCTGTGGTCTTAAGAAAACACTCGAAAGTTAGGATATTTTGAATATACCAGCCACGAGAAATCGAGTGTACAACACTTTGTGTTCATTGAGTTCTTCACTGGACATAGAGTGTAAAGCGTTCGTCGTCGCCTAACTCTTAGTGAGGGGACTGGAGCACCCACACAGGATTGGCCAAAAGACGAGAAAGGGTAACTGCCCGACTGACGAGATCCGCAAGATCGAAACACACGTGTATCGGGTTCTATAAGTCAGCCCTCCTTTAACAGACCACTGACATGCGTGGACTCAAAAATTGATTGTAAAGCTAATTTACTATTAATAACCAGAAGTAATTAGAACTGCTTGACAACACAATGCAAAGTATGTGCTGCAGCCTGAACACATTTTTTGCCCCATTCTTTCAGACAACAAATCAATACCGCGTTCATAGCACTCGTCAAATTTGAATTAGAAGAAAGTTGTAAATCTCGACGCAAGTGATTGTCGCGGGACTTCTCTCTGCTCAAGAAGCACTCCAGCGACCGGAAGTGGTGATAGTTAGACAGCGACAAGTCAGGACTGAACGGCGGCTGATCCAGCAACACCCAGCCCAATTTGGTCATGTTAATCCTCGACACAAATGATTGATGTCTCGGAGCTTCTTGCTCAAGAAGTACTCCAGCGACCGGAAGTAATATTAGTTAGACGGTGACAAGTCAGGACTGTATGGTGGATGATCCAGCAAATTCAGTCCAGTTCGGTCAGGTTCTCTCTTCGTCAATTGGCGCCATGCAGTCTTGTGCTGTCATGAAGCAGGATCAGATTTTGTGATATCGACGCTGACAGGGTCCGACTGCAGCGGTTCAGGTTCTCACAGTAGCGCTTGACGTTGCTCACCTCTCCGACTGACAGTCAAAATCGAAGGTCATCTTGATAATCAAAGTCGGATTCTTTTCAATCGCTTTGATGATGGCTTCTCATCAACCTTCGAGTGGACGTCCGAAGCGCAGCTGATCTTTAAAGTTGGTTTAACGGGGCGAAACTCAGCAAAGAACCAGAACGCTTTTCACCTGGACGCTTTGCTCCGATGTCAGTCAGGGCGCATCGCGTCCCAATTCATACTCGTAAAGCAGCAGATTAGGATAAGGCCTCGTTGAACGGTGGTGATGCGGGCAAGTATGGATCAAGTTTGATACCAAAGACAGGCTCAAAAATTCTAACTCAAAACGGTTCCTGATTGCCTCTACGGTGTCATTAAGCGACTTCATTACCTCTGCTTAATAAGATTGGCTGCCAGTTGCTCTGTGCCAAACTTTAGAAGACCTAACAAATGACTTTAGAAGTTCAACTCAAGGAGTCGCTGCGTGTATAAAGCAGGAGATGTCGTTTCGATAATTCAAGAATTCGTCTGAAATGTCTTGACACCTGAGAGCCACTAGGTAGAGGAAAATCCTAACCTCGACAATCTCCTCGAACAGAGCTGTACGTTCCTTCGGGTTTTTCATTGCGATCGACTCTATTTGACCCTGAAATTTCACTTGTTTATGAAGTAGAGAATACATTTTCGAGCAACCTAAGAACTCAACGAGTTTTATGCAAATCCATTACCTGATAGACAAGGAAATTTTTTGCTTTGATGAAAATCTGGATACTTTCCATTTCGTGATTATACTGCTGAACAGAGACAACCTAAAATATACAAAGTAACAGTTGATAAAAGTCACTATGACAAGGAAAAATGCCATTATTGACACATACAAGAAAAAAACCCTCAAATGACTTGAGATAACCAGACAGAAGAAGTCCATAAAAGGATAAAAGGATAAAGCTCTCGGCCGTTGATCAATCCCTGAGGGATGCGCCATGCATTCGACTTCAATTTTTAACTTTCGTTTGAGGTGATTGAATGCATATCTGGCCTTTACAATGACTCGCGGTGGCCTCCCGCTGAACCGAGTCAGTGCTGCTTATCCTCCCGGACAAGTCTGAGACCTGCGTGGTACCAATTTACCGACCCCGGAGGGATGGATGGCTTGGTGAGCCATGAGCGCGAGATCGAACCAGCGACCTCGTGTGCGACGAAGGGCACCTCTAACCACTGCGCCACATGCGCTCTGAAGAAGTTCATAAACACAAAGAAATGCAAACAACTTTCAAAGATAAGCGTAAATGGAGCTGAAGAAACTTTGAAAATAGAAAAGAGTGAAGAAATGTCAAACAATGATGACCTGACCTTTCCATCGACACGGAACTCAGAGCCGGCATTTGTCACTGAACGAGTGAAAACTTCGCATACGTCCGTCGTCTTCTTTGTAGTTCAACGTCACAGAGCAACGATTCGAGACTGGTTTGCCTATCGGCGCTCCATGAATAAGGTCCTAAACGTATAACAACTGAAAATTCAGACCTATATTTTGGAAAATCAAGTTAAAGAATTCAAACAAGAATTTTTCAATATGAAGAATCGAAATGAAAAAACTTAAATTAACCCAACAGTGTAGAGTGCTGTGCAAAAACGTTTGCGTCAGCCGGGATTTGAACTCAGATATAACTCTTTCCGACGATTACCCCGCCAGACCGTGGACGGTTGGCTGTTGACAGATAACGCGTTGGAGCGTAGAAAGGGTGTTGTGCAAAACGAGCGTGGTGGTGCAACGGTTAGCATACGCTCCCGGAAGGAGTGAGATCCGGGTTCAAATCCCGGCTGACGCAAACGTTTTTGCACAGCACTCTACACTGTTGGGTATATTGTAACATCATAACACCGCATGTGGCGGTCAAATAATATCATTTCTACTTAGATTGACATTATGAATCCAATGAAGTCGAGTGGCAAGCAGAACGTTGAATCCCGAACAGGGATCGAACCCGCATTTCACTCTTTCCTGGAGCAAACACGTCCGCCTCCACGTCGCTTCACCACCGCGGAACGGTGAGATGCGGGTTCAATTCCCGTCCGAGAATCCTTTTGTATATCATTTAACATTAATGGATCTATAGTTATAACATTATAATAGTGCTAAAACGAGATTAGTCACAAAGTTCTTGCCCATCATATAAACAGTCTTAGGACTCAAAAAATCTAAAGTTAGAAAAAAACTACTGACTCATTGGGGACCGCAGACAGCCCGGCGCTACGCCTGCCTCGTCGCAGGCGCGGCGGCACAGTGGCGAGCAGCCCATAGTATCAAATGCATCGTTTTGCTGTAACACCAAAAAAAAAATCATAATAGAGCGCCGTGATAGAGGATCAATTTAGCAAGCTTTTTTTTTCGCTGCGGACTGCTCGCCGCCGATCCGCCGCGCGCGCGTCGCGCGGGGCTGGCGCCGTGGGTCCGCGGATTAGAACTTACTCCTAATTTTTTCACTCGAAGACTTGTAGCTTTCTCTCCAAGCACAAAACTAATCGCATCCATCAGATTTGATTTACCTGAAAAGAAAATTTTCAACATCGAATCTAATGAGGTCGAATAAAACTGAAGTGTGATTCAGACTGATAACGTTCGGTACCAGAGCCATTTGGACCGATTATCGCTGTGAATCGCTTGAACGGACCAATCACTTGTTTTCCTCGATACGATTTGAAATTCTCCAAGTCTAATGTATGTAATACACCCATTTTCCGCTATTATATAGCCTGAAATGATACTTAGCAGCAAAGAATTTTCGTTATGAAATTCGAATGGAATTCAATTTATACGGAAAACATAACCAACCAAAAAATTGTGGAATTGAACATAGACGAAGATTTGTGCTTATACGTATAAATATACAGTTTGGAGCACATATATCAGATTTAATGCACACCTATGGCCATATGTATGTATATATGGATATATACATATGCACACGTACATATATACATGAATGTGCATGTGTATATATGTACATATATATATATATATATATTGCATACATGTTTACATATACACGCTTCCAGTATATATATATATATTATATATATATATATATATATATATTATATATATATATGTATTGCAAGCGTGTATATGTAAACATGTACATAGATTATATATATATATACATGATGAAGCTCTCGGCGTTGATCAATCCCTGAGGGGATGCGCCATGCATTCGACTTCAATTTCTAAATCCGTTTGAGGTGATTGAATGCATATCTGGTCTTTACAATGACTCGCGGTGGCCTCCCGGTGAACCGAATCAGTGCTGCTTATCCAAGTCTGAGACCTATCTGGTACCAATTTACCCACCCGGAGGGATGGATGGCTTGGTGAGCTATGAGCGCGAGATCGAACCATTGACCTCGTGTGCAACGCAGAGCACCTCTAACCATTGCGCCACATGCGCTTATATATACATATATATATATATATATATACTATATATATATGATGAACAATGCTTATAAACAATCTACATATATATAATGTGTACGAACAAATTGAAACCGTTAAAACACTAGCCAGTATTGTATTAACTTTGCTTCTAACATGCTTGTTTGTGTTAATCAAAGAGACAAAGATATATCGCGCATGCGTATATATGGTGCACACGTTTACATACATAGATATATGTATATATATATATATATATATATTCGCTTATATATATACGTACATATGTGCACGTACACATGTACGTATATATTTACATAATGTATAAATAAAGATGTATATAATCGTGGTGTGATGGAAGAATCTAGACACAAAAATTTGATATATGCATATATATGAGTTTTCAAAAATAAATAACAATATAATATAGAAAAAATTATAGAGTGTGAAAAAATTCGTGAATATATAAAAAATCGAAGAACGTCGTTTTTTCACGTCTAAATATATATGTATATATATCGATGTTTACACACGTACACAGATATCTACATATACACGTGTATATGTGCGTGTATAAGTAGATATACATATACATATATATGTATATACCGAGTATTAAACGAAGGCGAATATTTCAATGAAAATTTCAAGTACGGTAAAAGCACGCCATAGAGCATTGTCTGCAAGCTCACCAATGTGGAACAGGCGTCCTGAGTGCAAGCGGGTCATCAGGGGGCGGGGCGGGGCGGGGAGATGAGCTGGCCGAATACGAGGTGATCGACGAGTTGAGCCTCTCTCTCAGCTGATGTATGGAGAGACTAGTCATTCCTGCCACGGGTAATACCGTTGACAGTCGGATCACTCGCACTACATCCGGGAAGATGTTAGGGAGTCTACAAAACTTTGTTCGGCTGGCCGGAGTTGAACCCGGGCCCACCGTTTCTCGGTGTATGTGCTTACCACTGCGCTACCGAGCTGCTCTGTTATCACTCAATATCACTTTATACAGTCAGTTGTCACTCTGATAGACAATGAAGACAGATCGACTCGAGTCAATTCGGCTCTGAAGAAGACGATGAAGTTGAAGCTTTAACTAGATAAAAGGATAGAGCTCTCGGCGTTAATCAATCCCTAATGGATGCGCCATGCATTCGTCTTCAACTCCTGTCTTCGCTTGAGGTGATAGAATGACTATCTGGCCTTTACAACGACTCGCGGTGGCTTCCCGCTCTACCACTTCCAGACAAGTCTGAGCCCACTCTGGTATCAATTTACCGCCTGCTGAGAAATGTATGGCTTGGCGAACCATGAGCGCGACGTCGAACCATTGACCTTGTTTACGATGCAGAGCACCTCTAACCACTGTGCCACATGCGCCCTTATTTTCGCGCTGAGTTTGCCCAGATAAAAAGATAAAAAAGGATAAAGCTCTCGGCGTTGATCAATCCCTGAGGGATGCGTCATGCATTCGACTTCAATTTTTTAAACTCCGTTTGAGGTGATTGAATGCATATCTGGCCTTTACAATAACTCGCGGTGGTCTCCCGCTGAACCGAGTCAGTGCTGCTTATCCTCCCAGACAAGTCTGAGACCTTTCTGGTACCAATTCACCGACCCCTGAGGGATGGATGGCTTGGTGAGCCATGAGCGCGAGATCGAACCATTGACCTCGTGTGCGACGCAGAGCACCTCTAAACCACTGCGCCATATGCCCAGATAGTTTGAGAAAATATGAACTCCTTTCCTTAGAATATGCCTCGGTTAGATCGAAGAGGTCTTTGGAGGGCCTATACTGAGGAAAGGCCTACGGCGATGAAAAGGTATCCTAACAATTCTGAGTTATTTCTTTGCGCATAAATAATAAGTCCACTCATGTAGCACTAAACATCACCCTACGCGAAACGAATGTTGAGCGATTTTAAAACCCTTGCGGGAAAAAGCTGTCGATCTATTGCCCTTCCGCCTGACTCTGTGAGTAAGAGGTTTCCTCTACATGTTCATATGTTTTTCGTGCTCCTAGCGAAGTAATAGTTGAATTTCGTGACTGATGCATAACGTAGTTTTATTTTGAATTTGACAGCGTTATAAAATCTCTGAGAGAAACGGCTAAGTGCCGCGCTAGCCAGAGACCTACGCTTTCGAATGATTACTAACACTCATGAAAAGTTCTTGTCTAGAGAATAGGGTGGGTCGATACTCATTTGTCGGCGCCTAACGGAGTAATAAACATGTACATGCATATGAAGAGAGAGAGAGAGAGAGAGAGAGAGAGATAGAAGGAAACAAAGAGAGATAGAGAGAGAAAGGGAGAGAGAGAGAAAGAGAAAGAAAGTGAAATCACTGAAACGTTGACCAACAGTATATTGAATAAACTTCGCTACTGACAAACATGTGCCTACTGATCAAGAAAACAGTGATTTATGATACATGCGAAGCTCTTTGCGGACGGCGCCATTTTCGGCTGCCGGGCGGTTCGGACGGCTACGAAGAGAGATTGTCGGTGCCTGCTGCAACGCTAATATGGTAGTTTTATGACGAAATTTATACTTTTTTCGTCAGTAAATTGGTCAGCGGGTGTTGTGGGTTGGTAACAAAAAAGGGAGTTGAGCCCATTCTATTCATGCGCTGACTGGTTCGATCTCACCGCAGATAGACGAAGCGCTACGCGTCACTTCAAATAGTGGCGAGAAATTTGAACTACCAGGGACTATTGTGGTATTAGCTTATTCCCTCTCATCCACGTGGACGAGGAGCCTGCTCTCTCCTTCAAAGAAAAATCTCAATCTCAAGTGAAGTTGACGTCGACCACCATTTGAAAGAATTCACAGAGAAAAGAACAAAAACCCTCATCAGGAGACAAACCAGTAAAATGAGAAAAAAGTTCAAAGATCGTAGAGAAAGCGAAGAGATGCGAATCGATGGGGAGAACTGATAAGCGGACTGTCAAACGTAGGGAGTTCAAAAAGGAGTCCTCACCTACGTCAGCGGTTGAAAATCAGGCATGGCTTCTCCGGGCTAAAGACGATAGGCTCAACTATATACGAGATGCGCTTTGAGATGGAACTGTTTTGCGGGAGAAATTCGCTTGCTCTCATACACGAATAGTGCGTAGAGATAAATGATAGTGAAGCAGTGCGCAAGATTAATGGAGCTAGAAAGATGATACAGTTGCACAAAGGACGACAAGAAGCTGCTTGGGCGAAATTTGAGGCTGGAGAGGGCAGTCTGGAGAATCAGACGCGCTCGAGTCGTTCACAGGAATGTCTATTACTCTTGCGCGCCGCTTCACTAACATTTTCCCCTACCCTACATTAGTGCATTAGTCGCAAGCGAATTTTTTCCCAAGACAGCTACATCTTAAAGCAAGTATGGGCAAGTTGCAAACCGAAATGTTTGCAGGAAAATACGCAGTTGAATGATGCAAAAGTCGTGCAATTTAACTGAGTTGTGGTTGATAAGTTTGGTGTTTATCGCTTTAGTGCCAAAACTTATGAGAAGACCTGATAAACAAGTTAAATATAGCAGAAAGACTTAGATGATAAAAATATCCTAGTTAACGAAGAGTTTTACAGTGCAATACATTATGCAAAATATCATATCGTTCAAGTGATTGTATCAGAATATGCAGAATATCATATCGTTGACGCTAACTACAGTATCTCGACTGATGAAAAGAAACCAGTGACTCTCAAACAATGGTAGTTTCTAAACGATCAGTTATAGTGATAAAATACGTGGGCATAGCGCCTGACTACCTGTAGTCGAGGAAAAAGCTTATTTCATAGTTTACAACGTTCAACATTTTCATCCCTGCTAAAACTACTTGCTGAAGATTGAAGTGTTCATCACAGCTAGACATAGAAAATCGCCGATAAAAGGTGGGACCGTCGCTCTAAACCAATAGTATACCAACTATTTCCCTGAATATTGCTATTTCCTTTCTCTTCTATGCTTAATCGTCTGAATATCATCAGAAGCTAGATATTTTACTTGCAGATTGGTAGCATGATCAAGCAGTGAGTCATCTTGGCCTTCAATATCTTCGGCTGGCGGATGGCACGATTTTCGCTCTGCAGCTGGCTGTCGAACTGTGCTTGTTAGCTAGGTACAGGATAACCAGCTACAGGATGACTGAACGAACAGTCACTCTCACGGCAGTTCATTCGCCACAGCTGCCGCGCCGAAACCACCAGCATGCGAGCGCATCATTTTCTCTTACTTGATCTTCACAGCTCACCTTTGCTTTGCTTAGCGCAAACCAAAATAAGACTGACCAATTTCTGGCATGTTGACGCGTTAACATAGTAAAATCATCATCTCAGTATTCTGCTTTCTCAGTGGGTAATCTACGCAAGTCATTCTCGCTGTATTGGCGCTGTACCAGGTCCAAAGTAACACCTGTGCATTTGTATGTGTGAATTACCGTGCCTTATGTTAGGTCACCACTTAAATCTTCTCTCTCGTCACACCGTCATATGCTCCTACGCGTATTTTATAGGATACTTATTACTTGTAGTATTTGATGTTGTGGTGTTCTGTCCTACGCCCGCACATCATATTGTACCACCAGTAGTTCTTAGAGTTGTCCTCATGCCTCATAGGCCTTCTCTTGCTTATCGTACGTCAACGATATGGTCGAAACCTGCTCCTCACCCCGTTTCACATATTTGATTCAAAAGCTCGCTCCTCGTCACACTCTCCTCTCCTCAGCGCTTAGTTAACTGCTGTCTTTAATATTCAACCTATCGATTCCGTATTATATATCTGTCTCATGAATACACTCATTAATATCGTTAACTGTTACTGTTACGTTATGCTATTTTATATAAAGACTTGATTACCCAAGTTCGTGAGGCCTCACATGGCAATCAGAAAAGTCGAGCATATCTCAATTAATCACTATAAGTTGGCTAATTGCAGATTATTCAAAGAAGCTGATCATTAACCAGCATGGCAAACCCCGTGTTCATAGGAGTTAAAGATAGCCATGCTCGCCAAAATCTGCTAATCTTGCTTTACCGCTTCTTCGGTTTCTGAAACGTGCATTGAGAATTTGAACTACCCTGTAGAGAGTCTTGTGATTGATTTCGCTTGTATCTAAATGAAGGCTCCTCTATTCGATCAACTGAAACGAGCTTGAGGGAATCATGCAAACACATAAGGAAACCATGTAGTGTTAGCTTATTAAAGGAAGAAAATACTAGATATAATAATATAAAATAGTCATAAGATGTGGAACTAGAACCACTAAAACGGTGTTCTCAATGCTGAAGTTCAAAGAGGTTAGAAAGGTTCGCTTAATTTGAGAAGCACAAGTCAATCTCTTCGAATAACTAGAAACTTTGAAATTAACAGAATGTCGACGAAAAGGAAGTCAATAAACAGTTCAGAACTTCACAAACAAACAGCTTATGCATGCTTGTCTGGCTGTCTGCCTGCTCTCCCACGAGACGCAACGCCGCCATAACAGTCGCTGAGTTGGATTTGATTTCGCGCGGTGAGCATCAGCATCACTCTCATGGTCCTTGAAGGCTTGACAATGACTCGCGGTAGCCTACCGATGTATTAGGTCGCTGCTGCTAGTCTCCTAGACAAGTTTGGTATCAAACCACCAACCCCGGAAAGATGGGTCGTGTTTGGTGAGCCTCACGCGTGGATCTAACCATCGACCACAGACTTGACCACGTGCGTACACCTCAGAGCACTCTGACCACTGCGCCATATATGCGCCATATACCTTCCTTTGTCTTAGTATAGATCAACAAAATTATCAGAACATACATCAAAGCATCTCATGAAAAACCTGGACATTGGTGTTAAACTGTGGAAACGAAGATAATCGCCACTTCAGGCTTATTTCCGTAATTGAACCTACTTTGTCACCAGTTTCCTTCTACAATCTATGAATATCCCGCTGTACTTTTTTCACCGTTCTTGCTTTTCAGTTACCATCCTGTTAGTCTTAATCTATTACAAAACTATTTTGAAGCTAGCCAAGAGCAACTACATTTTCTCAACCCTTTCGAGCTTCCAGTTCAGCTACTTGGTTCCTCTTTTGTAGTAGCTCTTCCTAGGCCCGACTGTCACAGTGTTCGCAGTAGAACAACACCACTAGGAAAAGGAGCCGTTGTTTAGCGGCCTGAGCAAAATTTTGTAGCAAAAACTAGGAATAAAATCATGATTATGCCTGCTAAAAGTCATAATCTCAATAACTGTCAAGAAATGCTCATCAAGTCATCTTTCATGTGCAAATATTTTACTGCCTCATCGCTTTCCGATTTGGCTTCTCGCTTCTCTTGAACAATATCACGACGTTTGTTCATGTGCTGTTGAGCGTCATCTTCCGCTTTTTGTAATTCTGCCCTCTGCCGATCGTATTCTTGTTGAAGTTCACAAGACCTGCTAACATCCTAATGCAACTAGGTACCAAAATTCCCCTGTTTTGTGAAGTTAAACCTATGCTATCATCCATTGCAGCGCGGACTCTATGATTTAACCGTTTTTCCTAGACGAGCCAATAGCAGGCGAATAATCTCCTGAGATCGGTGTTCCATTCTTCGAGCCAACCAATGGAAAAAGTGCCCGAAAAGCGTTCAGGGAACTTAAGAAAACTATATTTGATAAGTAATTTCATAAGCCGGGTGTGTGTCAAACAATACACGCCTTCCTGAAAGCTTTCTCAAATCATCTAAAACTTTTTGAAACCAACTAATAGAAGAAAGTTTCTAATCTCAAGATTTCCGCAGTCGAGAAATCGTGAAAGTAAAAAAATTCTATAGTTTCTAGACTGCTTCATCGGTTCTGTCTTCGCGACGTCTGAATGTTGAAAAAAATATTTACACGTGCCCCAAACCTAAGGAAACTCTTTCGCAGCAGAATAGTGATAACTTACTGAGTTGGTAGAGATTTGTTCACACTATATATGATAGGCTGTGTAAATTTTGTGCGGTTTTAAATATATGCAAACTTACCCATACTTGCTTTGAGATGGAGCAGTCTAAGGAACAAATTCACCTGCTAATCACGCACGAATGGCATGTAGGGGAAATACTAGCGAAGCGTCCAGTCGACCATCTCAAGGCAGCTTGACGATCTGTTTCCTGGGAACGGCGCGAACGCGAGTGATCCTCCAGACTGCCCCCCCCCCCCCAGCTTTTGACTTCGTGAATCACTTTGTAGCCGTACTTCCTGGAACCGTGTCATCGGTTAAGGTTCTATAAATCCTGCGCGCCACCTCACTAGCAGTTTCCCATACGCGCCATTTGTGCATGAGTAGCAAGAGAATTTTTTCTCGAGACAGTTTCATCTCAAAGAAAGTACGGGCGAGCTGCATAAAAAAATATTTGAAAGAAAATGCGCAACTGAACGATACCGAAATCATGCAATTTTATAACAAAAATCATACAAAAAAAATCAAAACGGTGCGAACTTTTCACATAACCCATTATTCAACGGGATGTCCTATGACAGACACGTTGTCGTTGTTACCTACCAGTATCTTAGGCTTATCGAGGAGATTATTTTCCCATGGTCGGCAAATTACCACTCTGGGGATGAGTTTGTGGGGGAAAGTGCATTGAAATGGATATATTGTTCAAGCTATCACGAGCCATTGTTAAGGCAGTGCTCATCGCACTCACGACCTATCGTGACACAACGTCGTGCCACGCCTCTTCTGTGACTAATTTGTTGTTATTTTTGTATTCTATAAACTTAATCATTCTAATATTATATTCTGGTGAGCTGGTCGAGTGCCTGGTGGTCCGCAGTGCGGTTCGACGCGTAATCGATTTCCAGGCTTCCCATTACTCTCTCATTCAATAACGAACGCCCTACGGAACGTCCCTATCAGGAAATCTTTGAGATTGCAAAGTGTGCTCATCCAGTACTCTACTACATCTTTGAAGATGAATATTTCATTCATCACGATGGGCTCTCACTTCCTCATGGATTGGGCAGAAATAGGAATCCGTAGCATTAACTCTAAACTGCAAAATTCTGACATTAATCTCTAGTAGGCAAAAGATATATGGTAGTAACATTATATCTCCAGTTGAACATAGTAAAAACTTTCCTATAATTCATCAATCTGATCTGCACTATAGGTCCTCTTTCTGTTAGAAATTTGTCGTTTGTTGTCAAAAAGACAGGCATTTAGCGTGTTTAATGAGTATGATACACTGCATACGCGTCGGAGGCTTACCAACGTCGACAGTTTCTATCATACTCGAGTCAATAAAAACCAACATGAGTAGAGATATCTGTGCTCAGAATTTGACTGGAGCCACTAATTTCGGGTGCGCGTGCAGTGAAATCAGTGCTTGCCGTCGTGAAGGTATTCGTGGAATCAAACAACACTTAGTCTCTTACTCTGTTCCGGCAGCTCTTACTATTCAAGTACTTGAATTGGCGATAATAGACTGAATGCGACACTTTTTATGGCGAACTAACTTATAAATGACTGCACAGAGCAAAACTATAGCGCATAAAGGCACAAGATCTACATAGTCACTATATTTCCCTGACAAATTCGCGTATTTTGACTCTTGCTTGAAAATTTCGACTTTCTCTTGAAGGTAGTGAAATACTGGTCGAGCAGATGTCTTTAAAATCCTGAGGATGGCTAGCCCAGAGCGTTTCCCAAATGATTGCAGGAAAGCGTTGGGGGAGAGGGATCAAAGCATCACGTTGCTTCCTGATAACGTGCATTGCTAACCACTCGCCCCTCACCCAAAAAACCTTTCCTTGGTATGACAGCAAACAGTTCCTCAGAGTACTATCAAACTACTATTTATGAATCCCAACGCGCTTCATAGACCTTGATTTGAGTATCTACCAAGAAATACTTTTCTAGTACGAAATTTTGTAAATGGAGGGAGTGAGTTTTACGTAAGCTTAAAACCAGTCCCATACTGATTTCGTTCTATCTGAGAACAAAGTAAGAAACGTTGGTTACATGTGCATAGTATTGCTCCGATTTCTGGTTCCACCACCTCCACCACGTGTTATTCTATTGATCATTTGATTAAGCGAAGCCTACTACTCTTCGCTCAATTATCTTACTCGTTACTGTATAGCAGCAAGTAGTTTTGGACGGTGCATATCTACTCAGCGACACGAATATATAAAGGCCTTTTTCACTGGACACAGCTTTTACTTCAGACATTCAAAAAATATTCAAAAGCTTAAATTTTCACGATTTCAACGCTGTGTTTGGTCTCTCAAAATCTGGTATGTTTGGTCTCTTCTCGTTGCGCTGTAGCACGAGAATAGGACTTTATTTCAAGCTTAGCGCGCATTTTCTGCTCCGCTAGGATCTATGGATAGTTCACACCAGACTTTTAGAATTCGTTCAGTAACTCGAATTTCGTTGATTTGATTTTTGCAATGGTCATAACATTGCACCGTGAGAGCGAGAAAAATATCACGTTTCGCCCCTGAAGTTTCCTCCACATGTGAGTTATACATGCTTCAAGAGTATATGAGCATGTTGAGGAAATCACGGAGTAACAAAGCGACGCCAAAACTTGGTTTCCTACGAAGGAAAAAAGCTTCAACTTCTTAAGGAAAAGCTCATGCCACGTGCGAAGTGCGCCGCGCGATTAATCAACTGCCGTCCTCAACTGACTAAATGTTTCTCTGAAGCACACTGAGTTTCTTGTTCTACTAAGTTTAGACATTAGCAGCATGATATTAACTAGGGCCTGAAATAAGCCTAATGATCTCTTGCCAGAAATTTGACGTTTTGATGGAAATAAATAGTCTATTCTCAAGATGCGTAGCCTCTCCGACATACATCGAACACTTTATTACAGATTCTCCAGTTCTGAACCGTTTAATAGAATATGAATGGCGAGATAGACTGCTGAAATATGCATATCAAAGTTAGGTTTAATACACTTGGCAACTTTGAAACGAGGTCAGTAGTAGCGTAACAACTGATGTCTTTCCCGCATTGATTAACGAAAAAGTTAGTTAGGATAAGTCATTTTGACAAGTAAAGGTCGCGAAAGCAAAGGAACGCCGTCTGAGGACGTGTTATACATAAACAACAGATATTGCTACCGCAAGATAACGTCGCTGAATGCACAATGTAATACTCGAACATAGATGAGAAAGTTAAAAACTTTGCATAGAACTGTTACTTTTACATGATTGAGTTCTGAAGCCCTATTACTGCTATAAGAACCAACATATTCGTTAAAGACATAGCAAATCATGGCTATATGCGAACCAGACGAGTGCTAGACAGCAGCGACAGTTCCTGGTGCTTGTACCGCTCTATCAAGAGCGTAGATATTTGGAAGAAGCGGTATAGATGCCACAGCGAAGAAGACTCTGTGAAATTGAAAGATAAGTGAAAAGACTACACTAAAGCACTTTTTACAACTTGTGAGAAGACAAACAAGCATATAGACAAACACCTACTGATGGTTGTACTTCGAAAATACAGTCTCCAACCGATCGTACATCACGCGACGCTTGTGCATCATATGATTCAACTCCCACATCAATGGCTCGATATCGTCAGCTTTGTAACCCGAGTACTTATGCAGAACTGGTGTCCTTGAAGGAGGTGAAGAGCTTTGAAGAAGATTACTCATATTATCCTGCTAACTAACCATGTTGCTCCTTTATCGTGCATTTTGAAAGCTAGTAGGAAAGCAGCAGCTGCCATTAACGATTCGGAGACTCCCACAAACTCATAGAACATTAGTGAGGTCTCTAGGATATAGCGTGCCAAAGTCAACTTCGGCATTTCTGTCTTCGTCACCTGGCAATCAGCATAAATAATACTATACAAGCTAGATATTGTGGAAAAACTTGGAAAACAAGAATGTCACTAATTACAGAAAAGCTTCGCATAGCGACACACTACCAGAAGTTTGAACAATGGGCGGGAGTTGAACCCGCGATTCACACTTTGCGAACCTCCTCCAAGGAAAGGGTAAAGCGCGGGTTTAACTAACGCCCAAGATTCAAAGTGAAAGTAGTTGAATAAAAGGTGTTTAGCGCTAACTTCGACTTGTTTTTCTGAAAAATCGAAAGATAACTGTGAATCCTACGTAACAGTAGTTTTAAACTATCATCTTTAATGATATGATACCCGAGCATAACGTCTAACGTATCGGTAGCTGAGTGGAAAACCGATGTCGTAGTTCACAACGTCCAGCATTTTCATCTCGGCTTGGATCATTTGTTGACGAGTGAACTGCTCATCACAGATGTATATAAAATCGTCGATAAGAGGTGGACTGCGTTCCTAAATCACTAGGTTGAGTGCACATCATTCAGCAAAACTAATCACAAGACAACACGACAAACCTCATATTTACAGGAAATAAAGATAGCTGTGCTGGCCAAGACTTGCAAATCTTCTTTCAACACTCCTTCTGTCTTTGAGAGATATAGATCGAGAATTTTTACTGCCATATAAAGGGTCTCATGATTGAGTTCAAACGTTTCTTGGATCTAAATAAAAGCTTTCCTTTCCACATTAATTGATAAAAAGATGTGAGGAATCATCCAAACTCGTACTTCAACCATCCAATCTGCGAGCACCGCTCGTGTCTGCTTGTTAAGTTGCGGGTGCTTGTGCATGTAGTCCGGAACTTTGAAAAGCTCCTGCAAACACGAACTCAAAAAGTTTTTAGGTTCCAACGTGGATTCATTGTTGCATAAACCATACACCACCAAGATTTCAGGCATCTCTTTGAGTTTGTACTCTCCTATTTCTTAGCTATATAGCTCGCCGATAGACTCGACCCATTTTCGTGTTTTACTGAATCCTCACTAGCATCAAGATATTAGTTCTTTATGTGTTTCAAGTAAAACTATTCAGAAGTTACATCAACGGGATATTATTGCTTCAACAATCCCCAACCATGACACTTTGAGTTAAGTTTCAACTTTTGAACATAATAAGTCATGACTGAAGTTTAACGTGATCCTGCGAAGAAATGATGTAATTGTTACTTCAAAAACAAGGCAGTTGAAAAAATACACAGTTTTTCCGCACAATAAAGCCTAAACTTGACTTAAATCCTTTTATTTGGCCACGAAGTAATCTCTGTTAACTATGGACATCACCTAAGTATCGGTATTAACATATTTTAGAGGCTTAAGTGGTGCACTGGATAGTGTTTGTCCTACAATACACACGTGGTCGTCAGTTCGCCTCTATCCAAACGAATTTCTCACTTTTTTGGTAAACTAACAAAAAATGTATGGTTTTTGCAATGATATGTAAATTGCAATGGTTTCTCATCCAAAAAAGGATATCAGCTATAAGAATTAATATGTTTACACAGTCAGAGTACGATGTGCGACGCAAAAATAATGGCTGCTTTTTAGCATTGAAGCAACATAATCTCAACTTGCAACGAACTCGGTTGAATGGTGTAACAAAAAATCCACATATTTTTACCGGCAAAATCTCCTAAGTTTAGTTTTTGCACTCTCCCCATTTTTCCCTCATTTCAAGTCGTGATTCGAAAATAATTTTAATACACCTAGTGTAATCTCGTCTACTAGAATGGAGTGATATATCTCAGAACGTTGTCAACCTTTATAAATGCTGTTTCTGCTTGAGAAGTTCTATGGATTCAAACTCCGTCTTCTCATTTTGAAAAATTTCTACAACAATATTGGAGAAATGACCTTTCCTAAGAGCTATTACCTAGTTTTGCATAGATACAGCAAAGTTGCTTACATTAGTGTATGAAGTCCTCAACTAAAGTGCTCCACTTATCGGAAAATTACCAGCATTTGTTAAAAATCCAGCTTCAAAAATGTTTAGGGCTGAAGTATCAAGCAGATCCTAAGTAGTTTCAGGAAATATACAAATAAATCGCTGTTAAAGTTTGGCAAGATCTTCTATTTGATCGAACCTCTCTAGATCTGTAGTACTTGAAGACATCGAAAGCAAACTCGGATACGTTCGCAATATCCGGGCCGCACTCAGCATCGTAATCGTACGCAGGACAAGGATCAAACTCATCAGCTAATTTCAATTCTTCACTGAAAAATGTTCGAAGATTCTTTGAAGAGTCTACTAAAATAGAATTAGATCACGTATTTGTGGGACAAAGTTTATTACCTTGAAGGACATTCATCCAGTGCGCTAAGGAAGTCGCTCGCATGAGACTTGGATAGTCTAGTAGACCGCCGACTATCGCTCATCAAATTCTTCTTGGAAGAATCGATCACAACGTTGGAGATAGCCTGAACTCACATATTCGTAACAATAAAGGTTCATAGAGGATACATTTACATTATAAACCATTCTAAACAAACTATGTAGTATTGCGATGATGACGATTTTCAAAGACTTTTAGCTCATAAATACAACTATTTCTCGTTCTGAGAAGGCATATACTTTTTCCAAAATTATCAACTTGTTCTAGCAGGATATGTGGTTTGAGTCAAAAAGAAACTAAGCTAAAATATTTATAGTTTAGCCCAAGTAGTAGGCCAAAGAATACTGGGGATACAAACGAAACCAGAAACTCTGAATCCATGACATCACAGTTGAAATGAAGATTAAAAGGAAGAAGATCTCCCTTTTGTTATCCGTATAATCTGCCTCTTCCAAACTACAACCGATAAGTACGACCACTCTTGAACATTTCCCACATTATGCTATACATACAGAGATAGACTAAAGCCTTATCAGCAAGAAATACTTCCTTTTGCGACGTAGCTAACATCACATTGTTCACAAATACGATTCTTCGATAAACGTTATGAAGTTTTCGTCTTATTCACGGCCAATAATTCGAGTCGAATGTACCCCCAGTCGTTTGTTCTCGTTGTGGACCCTTCATATGCGCTACCGAAGATGGTTCGACTCGAACGACAACGAAGAAGCGAAGATTCACAACGAAGGACGAGCGACTATGGAACAATCGACTCGAATCACCCTCAAGCTATCAAAAGACGATGACGTCCAAATGTTAGACCTAAATAGATCCTATTTATCAAGCTCACTGGTGCTAAGTGCATAAAATAAGACTTCTGTTGTATGTGGTCAAAGTTGAAGAAAAGTCGATTTTCAAAGCAGTACTGCGCTTTGTGCTAGTAAATGAAGTCTTTCGGCAGTGGCCTCGTCCCTGGTCTTCGCACCGAATCAGAATATTACCTTAATCGTTTTTACCTACAGAACACAAGGGAAAGGTCATTCTCAATAAGGAAGAAAAAGGCAGTACTATGAATACTTACTCTCGGCGAGAACCTAGCATTTAAGGCTGATGCAGCAAGGGACACTATCCAACTCTACACTACAAGATGTCGATGAACGGTGCCCGATTTTAGGCTACAAAGCTCTTTGCAAGCCAAAACAAGCTTCAAACGTTTATTGAGAAGAACGTGTTTCTTAGACAGAAGATAACTGAAAGTAGATCCTGCTGATGCACTCACTCAACGAGTCAACTACTCAACAAGAACAAACATCATTTGCAGGATGAAACCACTCCACTTCATCTCAAGACAACTAGATAAAACTTTTAGCGATTGTTACTATCTACGGCAGGAACCATCCATTTGACTTTTCCAAGCAACATAGAGGTTATTGAGCATATCATGGCTCTGAAATGAGAGCGGTACCTTGCCGATGTATCGAGAAAATTGTGCTGAACTTCAAACAAGTGTGGTAGCAATCTGCCAGAGCTCAAAGGTTGGTAGGCAAACTAGACTCAAGCATGGGATAGAACCAAGGACCGAATGTGTATTACAAAACACCTCTAACCAATGCGCCTCAAAAAACGGAGGAACGTAGATGGATGCACTTTATGGCTTGCTAGGTGAAGATATCTAAAGTCCATAACCATCCTGACAGGATAGACTGATAGTAGAGATTGGTCGCAACTCAATTTCATTCACAGAGTCTGTTGCAGATTTTACAATTCCCACTAGAAGTTCTCACACGCTAATCCTTTCTCTCATAAGTTACGGATTACAGTAGAAGCCTCAACGCTCAAAAAACTGATCGATTTTTTCACCAAGCGCTTCTACGCGTTAGTAGTCACCATCTATTTCTTCTCATTCACAACGTCCACTACAGACTTACAATCCCTACTGGAAAATCGTCCGTAATCCTCTTCCGAAAATGTTCAGGTTACAATCAAAAGCCTGAGTACTCGAAAAACTGGACCAGACAATGTTTTCACCAGATCTACGTGAAGCAGTCTCCACCTTTCTCTTTGCATCCACAACATCCGTAACAAATCCAGCCCGCAGCGGAAGGCCACGCGTGATCTCTCCGCAAAAGCTTGACTTAGAAATAGAAGCTCAGAGCTTCCAAAACTGGACCAGACAATGTTTCAGCCGATCTTCTAAGTGTTAGCAACCATCACCTAAGTCACCCCCTTTGCATGTTGATAATGTTTATATGTGCAAATTAGACCAATGCCGAACCGAAGAAAAGCTCCATACAGCGCCTCTTTGTTTCAGAAAATAATAATAGGAATGACGTTCGCTGCTAGGACTCGAAAGGCTTATTGTTCTCTGAGCTCTTCAGGAACATTATCTTGGAGCGAATCGAACGACCTGAAAAAGATAGCAACTTTTGAGATAAGTTGATTTAAATTGACTTATTTAGAAAACTACTTCGAGAAGTTAAGCAGGCCGACTTAGATTACCACTTATCTTGAACCTAGCTTTCGAAACCAACCGAGGTTAATCGGTTAACCTTCACGGACCCAAACTAGGCGCAGCTAACTGACAAGGGCCAGCACCCCCCCCCCCCCGCATGGGAACGGAACAGTTAGAGTACAGAGGGGGGAGCCAGTCTCATGCTGAGAATATGAGTCTTTGCAAGCTAGAGAAGTCCGGTTGGATCCGCGGAAGTTAACCGGCTAAGACGCAGCATACTAAGACAATTTTGATTGTTGCAACAGAAAGTGCATAAAGATGATGCAGCTTCTTCACTAGATATTCAATATCAAAACTTAGAAACAAGATCAATAATATCAGATCGTTTTAATAGAATGACCACAGCAAACAGCAGACTTATCTTCGCAAATCAGATTACGCTAAAAACGAAGGCCGAGCGCAGGACTTTGAGTTGAAACGTTATACCCACAAATGGTGCCATCTTTGCAGGTCATTAGAACGCTGAGAAAAGATGGACTATACAAGTTGATGCAAGATAAACAAATGTAAGACGAGAAAAAAAGGGAGGATAACCACGACCCTTGCGACATATGTGCATAAGCTGTCTGATTTAGCAAGTATAAATGAAACTGTGAGGGAGATGGCACAGTGGTTAGTGAAGCAGTGTACTAGAAAAACGAGATGATAAGCAATGTGCTGTTTCGAGACCTTCCTCAGCACTCTCACGTAATCAATCAACTGGAAGCCTAGGAACGCTCTAGCTTAGGCCACCTCCAAGAAAACAAGAAGAGTCGTCCTCAGCAATACGTGAATTGTGCGAAAACCTTTGTAGAGGACGAATGAGGAACGAATAGAGCACAGGAACCATTAGGATTTGCACAATAATTTGTGATAACGGGTCGCATAAAGTAAAAGTAGGGTCCACTTTTCATAACGTCAAGGCGCATGTGAAGACGAATTACACCATTCATGCAAGATTAACAAATTTAAGGCGAGGGGATAGATCGGTGAGGAGCTAACATCCTCGTGAGATTTGCATAAAAGCCGCTTGATCCAGCAAGTATTAATGAGAAATCAACCTTCAATTTGCTTTCTACTTATTTTGAGATCCTGCATGAGATCTGTTACGGGCGCTTATCCAGCGCAATACATGTTTTTCGGCCTTGTAGCCTCGTCAGTTGAACGTTGCCTTCCGTCTGAGTCAGTTCCCTTCAAAGGAGAACCACTCAAGATACAGGAATCGTCAACGAACATGTTACAATCGACTATTGATCACCGCAATGCCCGGTGAGCATGTCACTGGACATTGCAGTGAAATACTGTCTCTGTCGTGTGTGAAGTGAAGTTCCACTTTACACGAGGCAGTGTAATATGTTCGTCGACGATACCTTTATATAAGGAGGTTCTCCCACGAAAGGGGTTGGCTCGGACGAACGGCACCGTGCAAGTGATGATGCCATAAGGCCGAAACGCGTGTATTGCATTGCCTAAGCGTCTATAAAAGGCCTGATGAAGGGATCAAAAAAAAAGCATTGTCAGATTATATTGGATAGATGTAGGTAGAAACATGTAGACACCACATATATATATATATAGATATATATATATACATGTATACACGTGCATGATTACATACGTATACGCACGTACATATGTATATATACAAGTGTATACACATGCATGCGCATACATATATGCAGATGTGTACGTAAATATTTATACGCGTATATGTGCATACATTAAGCCGTTCCATGAGTTCTGGGACTAGAGCAACAATCACTTAAGTTATTAACCAGAAGTAAATAATAATTGTATGATTTTGGAGTCGTTCAATAGCGCATTTCTTTGCGAACATTTTGATTTACAACTTGTCCATACTGGCTTTCAAGATGGAGCTGTCGTGGGAACAAATTCGCTTGCTACTCATGCAGGAACGGTGATTGAGGAAGAAGCGGCGCACAAGATCAATGGAGCCTGGGGCGATGATACGCTCGCAGAAAGGACGGCGAGGAAATGGTTAACGAAGCTGAACGCCGGAGGGAACTGCGTGGAGGATCAGTCGCGATCGGGGCCGTCCACAAGAAGCTTCATTGACCTTGCGTACCGCTTCACTAGCATTTTCCCCTACGGGCCATTCGTGCATGAGTAGCAAGCGATTTGTTCCACAACAGCTCCATCTTGAAGCAAGTATAGGCAAGTTGTACACCAAAATGTGCACAAGAAAATGCTCAATTGAACGACACCGAAACTATGCATTTCTAATCACTTCTGGTTAGTAAAAGCGCATGTGGCACAGTGGTTAGAGGTGCTCGTGCGTCGCAGACAAGGTCAATGGTTCGATCTCGCGCTGATAGCTCACCAAGCCATTATCTGGTTAATAATTTTGGTGTTTATTGCCATAGCATCAAAACTTATGGAACAACCTATGATTAACGTGTATATGTACATACAAGACACATATAAACTTATACACGCAATCATTTCGCGTAGGAGAAGATGTTGGTCTAATAGTTGGGTTTGCAAACCTTGCTTAGATCACTGAAAGCGGGGCGCTTGGCTTTCGGTTCCGCAGGCCCATCATCCGGATGGAGCGACTGCTTCTTGCAGCGTTTCGTCTCACCTGAAAATAGGGGCATTACAGCTTTAAAATGTCTTCGAGGAAGTGGAAGCCTAAAGAAATCCCTCAAAAAACGCATGATCTAATTTCTGAATGCAGTTCTCCAACTGCCCGAGAGCTTTTCTATGGAAAACCACGAGGGTTAAAATCGATGAAACCCACCTGTTTCTGGTTATTGATGATGTTAGTGCTGTTGTTATTTCTACTTCGGAGCATCATCCCAAAGTGAAGTTGATCGTGACGACTTTGGTTAGGTGGTTAGCAGTTAGAAACGTGGTTATCGATGGGACGGCTACAAAAAGAACACGAATTAGAACCACAGATATCCAATAATGTCGAGCGAAACGGCAAAAAAGTTCGACCTCGACGGGGATTGAACCTGAATCTCCCGTTTTCACAGGGCGCTTACTATCTAACCCTTGCTCTACATATTACTGAACATTTTCTATATAGTTAATAACATTCACATCTCTCCTATTAAAGCGACAAAATAGAAAAAAATCCTCGTAGATCAAGAAATGCTCCTCGGATTTGACAAACAAGATCGATATCGATCGATAGCAGATCGTGGCAAAAAATCGATTTTCAAGTGATTTAGCAGTAGATTCAGTAGAGAGCTGAAGTGATCGCGTGAAATGCAGATTAATGAACTTGGCGACGACAACCAGTCAAGACACCCACCCGTCAGAAACTGAAAACTTTCAAATGGCGGGCACGCCACTTAGATTCGCAGAGGCTACGGTTAGAGCGGCGCGAACGAGCCTTTTTCAAATTGTGCTGCGCTGAGTGGCGGACGAAATGACTGGCGCAGTGTGTTAGAGATTCTCTACACACATTTACATGGTCACTGGTTCGACCCCGTCTCGCAGCTCACCACGCATTCCACTCCTTCGGGGACGTGAATGATATCAGTACTGGTCAACATGACTTTATAGACGGTAGATCACGGCGAATTATTTGTAAAGGCTAGAGATGTAATTAATTACCCTCACAATGTCTGATTAAGTGATATGAAAGGCTGTGTTCCTTATGGACTGATAGTCACTAAGAGCTTCATCATCCATCATCCGCTATCAAATACTCTGTGTAAGATAGACAATCCTAAGACCTGAGTAGGACCACTGACATGCGTGGCTCAAAAATGATTACCAGGCATATTGAAATTTGAGCTGTGGTCTTAAACACTCGAAACGAAAGTTATGATACATTGAATATACTAGCTACGAGCAATCGAGGACAACACTCTGTGTTCGGTGATAATTTCACTGGACATTGAGTGTAGAACGTTCGTCGTCGCTGAACTCTTAGTGTGGGACTGGAGCACCCACCGAGATTACAAAAGACGCGAAAGCTTAACTGCGCCCGACTGACGAGATCGCAGGGTCGAAACAAGTGTATCGGGCTCTATAAGTCAGCAGCCCTCATTGACAGACCACTACATGCGTGGCTCAAAGATGATTACCAGGCATATCGAAATTTGAGCTATGATCCCAAGAAAACAGACTCGCAACGAAAGTAAAAAATCCCTAAGTTTTTTCTGCCGGATAATTCATATGCGGAAACGATTGTTCAATGGATAGTGATGCACGTTATCAGAACGTAAATTTCTATCCCCTTCCTCAACGCTCTCATGCCAAGCCTACACATGAAGACATCCTAGTTTGGCTATTCCCAAAATCACAAGAAGATCGTCTCAATTTAGGCGTTCTCAGTCACTTATGAAGAATACGAAATCTCAGAGCAGCAGCCGAAACTGCACGAAAAATGTCCGGAGAGCTCTCCCAGAAGAACAATGCAAGTACCCTGAAAATTCCATTGATAAGAGCAGTACGTGCTTTGTCATTTAACCCCTTGAAGGCCAACGTTGATAAGCAGGCAGCGTCTCGCGCTGTGCGCTGCGTGCGACACGTCGTGGGTGGCGGCCATCTGTGTGTCTGCGCAGGGATGTTATGCTGTCCCTGCGTCTGTCCTTCCCACGGAGATGTGGCCTCGTTCTCACACAACAGCTACTCCATCATTACAGTAGCTTGAGTAGATTTGATCGCGCCGCAGGCACGGCACGAAAGGATGCCGTTTGGAGCTCAAAGGGTTAATAGTAATTTTAGTAATTTTCGGTAATATTTATTTTCTTCTTACTCCTATTGTCTTTCCCTTTCTTGTTTTCAATTTTCACGTAATTTTTATCACCATCTCTTCTCGACATTATCTTGCATAGCTTCGAAAAAGCATTGTTTGATGATGAAATTCTCGAGTGAAAACGATTTTGTCAGTATGATTATAGAACGATAAACGACACGGTAGAATGGGAACATACTAGTGAAGGTAATGTTACTTTTGTTCTTGTTTGATGTTCAAATAGAAGAAAACGCGTGTGTTTGTCCCACCTCTTTTTTTTGCAAGAATTAAACCGCCCTTATCTATGAAATTTTGCACAGGAATGCAAGAATTGCCGGTATCTACAGACTATTGAATGTGACCCACGAGTCATGTGAAAATTTACATACTCGGAAGTAAACGAATTTAGCATGATAGCTGTTGAAATCATATTAGAATAACTTTCAAATTTGGTATCTTCTATGAAAAGGCTTTCAGTAAGCTCACTGATATTTCATTGAAGTCGCTAATTATCAGGTTCATAAAGAACAACCACCGCTGCATTTTTTCCCACAAGATCTTCGTAGATTTAATACAAATAGAATAACGTTCCGGATCATGCTGGCTTTTCCGAGTTTTACTGGTACAATTTGAGTCACTCGACAATTAACGAGACAAAGGTGATACGGGACGACTGCTAAATAGATACGCAACACTCTTGACCCTTAGCGCTCGGGTTGGTGAGAGTCATAATCATTCGCCTTGGTTATTTGATCGCCGACATTTTCCCTACCTTAAGCCGATGAATGTTGTAGTTTTCTCTCCATGATGTGCAAATCACTTTACGATCAACTTATTTCGTGTTTTTACGATGGACGCTTACTACTCCTGTTTGTAGGTTGTGCAAATCAGAGGCTCGAAATTGTGCGATCAACCTTATCATCACTATAATAAGGGTGATATCAAGGTTCTTTAAGAGGTGTTTGTGGATTGCAAATGGACTTAGGACCTACCAGTACTAGGGCATTTGTCATGAATTTTCCGCGGAGCGTGTCCTTGGAAACGTAAAAAACAAAAAAAAACAAAAAAAAAAAAAACATAATTCTCGAGTGCTTTATCTTCGAGTAAGCTTTTCTTCAAAAACTGTAAACGTCGTATTGAATATTGAAGAAATATCTACTGCGGAAACCTAGAAACACAATATCACTAGTCACACATTATACACTCTGTCCAAGCCGCAAAAGTATTTTACTGTATGATTTGAGCAAGTCGACTTGTCTATTAACACTCGGTATCCTAAGTCAATTATTCAATTAGTCAATTACTAATTTATAAGCTGTATACTCCTCCCACCAAGTTACAACTATGGACGGTCCCTCCATTTCTGCAACTTTTGTGGCACGTTATGATATTCATGATCGTGTATTAGAGCCCATCACTTGTGAACACCAATCAATCAGTCCAGCCAAC
>JAHQIW010006366.1:0-37952 GCA_019055375.1 Parelaphostrongylus tenuis
GGCCAGGAATGCTCTACCGAAGAAAGCGATCAATACTACTCTCGAATGCTCCGTTTCTACAGCACGGACTGAGAAATCCGTCTTCAGAAACCGAGTTATTATCCTCTGAGATCGGGGGGCGCCGCTTTTTTTAAGCATATCGAATGGCCACTAAAAGTCTCTAGTGAATCGGCTTTGCTCGTTCGCAGACGAGCAAACCACGAGGAAATGGCTTCTCTAACACAAAAAAGAGGAGATGTAGGTCCCTGCAAGGGTTAAGGAAATCCGGCCCGAGCAGTTCTTTTTCATCTTCAGCCCTATTAAAATACCACCAGCCCCCCCCCGCGATAGACAAGCTGACGTCGTAACTCGCCGTTGCTTCTCCAGCGGCGACGGCAGTCCTCGTTGGGCAGGCGCGCGGTTTGCCATGTCTGGACTGTCTCGGCTGTCCTCGCCCTGCTTTCCCTCACGAAGACGCGCCCCCCCCTCGACGTCCGCCGCCCGTATACAGTGGCTGCTGTGATATTCGCACGTCACGCGGCCCCTCGCTATGAAACGTGCTACCGTGTGGTCCCTCAAAGCGTTGACACGAGTCATTCCACGAGCTACGACGACCATGTCCTAGTCTGCCCCATAGAATTGACGAAACTGTGGCCAGCTGGTAGTCGTGATTTCATAGTCTCATCACTACAGCATCCTGTAGTATGACGTTCTACTCGCTATTCATAACTGCCCGATCCTCCTCTTTCTCACTCCCATCTCTCTCAATAATTCTCTTATTCCTCCCTCTCTCTCTCTCCACTCTCAGCCTCTTCTGCCTCCTTCCCTCTCCTTCTCTTTCTCTTTCCTGAGGATTTATGCTTATTCCGTCCAGACGAAAAGCAGCTACTGAACTATCTGATCTTTCCATGCGATACAACCTGAAAGAGGGAAAATATGGCGGTTCGAGTGGATCTGATGGGTTCATATTCGGATTCCGGATCTGTTCTTCATAGGGCTCTCCTTCTAGCAACATGTCTGTTCGAACTGACTGAATCGAAGACCGAATCCGATCGTCAATCATCTTTTGAATCTCAAAGTCTTATCTAATTGACGTCGCCCAAAATAGAGCTTAGCTCAATTCGTAATAGCACAACGTGCCATTCACGTGATCATCTTGAAGTCACGTATATCAGAAGTAGATCATAAATACATTCACAAATATTCGTAAGGAAGTTGTTCCTTAGAGAATATAGTCGTTTAAAAAATTTCCTTCATTTTATATCACAATGATGTTGAGTGATGTGCAAATTTTGACGTTAGCCAGGACTCGAACCCGCATTTCATCACCTTTTTCGGAGGATGTAGAGTAGAAAAAGCGGTGGCAAAAAATGGGCGTCGGTAGTGGAACTGGTCAAGCGCGCGCGCTTCGGAAAGTGTGTAATACGGGTTCAGTCCCGCCCTAACGCGCCAGATTTTGCACATCACTCAACGTCGCTGGGTCCTATTTGTGACATGCATAGCCACCCGCCCGACAACAAAAGCGGTTAATAAAAAACATAGGAAGTTTTACTACGGACCACATGTTTTCTTCGCTATTGTGCTCTAACGGTCATATCTGTGTCTTGTATATGTCTAAGGATGCTGAGTGATATGCAAAACTTTGGACCTCAGTCGGGAGTTGAACTCGCGTCTAGCCCATCCCAGAAGCTTGCACTGTCGCTACACCACCGTGGGCATTACTCTGCTATTGATTAACATTTTTCAACATGTTGACGCGAGTGGAGATTTGTGGTTTAATTAGTTTTTCTGGCCTAACCGTACGCGTGTGGCGTAGTGGTTAGAGGTGTTCTGCGTCACATACAAGGTCGATGGCTCGATCTCGCGCTCATGGCTCACCAAGCCATCCATCCCTCCGTGGTCTGTAAATTGATGCCGGACTGGTCGCAGACTTGTCTAGGATAATAACCAGCACTGACTCGGTTAAGCGGGGGGTCACCCGTAAGCGTGCTTTCGTTGAAAGACATAAAAAGCCCTCGGCGTTCGCCATGCATTCGACTTCAATTATTAACTTCGTTTGAGGTGATTGAATGCATATTAGCCTTTTACAATGACTCGCGGTGGCCTCCCGCTGAACCGAGTTAGTGCTGTTTATCCTCCCAGACAAATCTGAGACCTGCCTAGTACCAATTTATCGACCCCGGAGGGATGGATGGCTTGGTGATCCATGAGCGCGAGATCGAACCATTGGCCTCGTGTGCGACGCAGAGCACCTCTAACCACTGCGCCACATGCGCTCTCCCACAGGCTATACCTACTTAGAATTTTGGAAGTAACCGAGCTAAGGCGATCCGTAAGGCGTTCGTTGTTTGATTGCAAGAGATTTGGAAGAGCGACTCAAGCTAGCGCATCGCTTATCACCGCGGTTCCAGGTACACTGCATCATTATCCACTGCGCTACTTCCCTCCACTTAGTATGTTTGCGTTCATGAGATAATTGTGATGTTGAAGGGTCAAAATCGCAAGCAAAAACGCTTACATACAGTGTCGTTCTGTTCGCTAGATTAGATATATTCATGTAATTTCCTTTCCCAGATGTCTTCGAATTCACTGAAAACTTCATTTGATCATAACTTTCGTTTTGAGTGTTTTCTTAAGACCACAGCTCAAATTTCAATATGCCTGGCAATCATTTTTGAGCCACCATTTCACTAGACATAGAGTGTGAAACGTTCGTCGTCGCTAACTCTTGGAGTGAGGACTGGAGCACCCACACGGGATTGGCAAAACACGAGAAAGGGTAACTGCTTGACTGAGGAGATTGCAAGATCGAAACACGTGTATCGGGCTCTATAAGTCAGCCCTCCTTGATATACCGCCGACATGCGTGGCTCAAAAATGATTAACAGGCATATTGGAATTTATTCGATCATGTTACTCACAAGTAGAGTAAGTAGGTGGTTCATCCTCTGGATTCGCCTGTTACCCATTCTTGCCTCATAATGTATTCCGGGCTTTTCGTGATCTCCGTTCGCATTGCCCATGTTGTCTCTTCTGTCTGTATTTTAGATAAGAGATGAGTCTAATGAAGAAATGCTGTAATTGTCGTTCAGACTTACCGGAATCCAATGGAGCAGGGTATGTCGAGTGAATTGAGTTTATAGATTTATCTCAATCCGAAGTCATTTTATTTGACCGCCTATTGCGGTGTTATGATGTTTCTATGAACCCAATGATGTAGAGTGGTGTGCAAAACTCTCGCGTCAACCGGGATTTAAACCCAGATCTTACTCTTTCCGGGAGCATGTGCTAAACCGTTGCTTACTGCACGTACAACGGTTTAGCACATGCTCCCGGAAAGAGTAAGATCTGGGTTCAAATCCCGGCTGACACAAACGTTTTTGCACACCACTGTGCATCATTGGGTTTATAGTTTTATCACAATTTTCAGTTCAATTACAACTATAAATCCGGTGGAACTTGGATTATCCAAAGGGAAATCACCAGTCTTTCGTCGATCACCGGTTTTGTAGCACTTTTAACCAAAACATATCATGTGTAGCGTTTTTTCTTTACTGCTCTCATTTCAGGACCTCTTCTGTACAATGTGAGAAATGCCAAAAGAATGAGGCAAAGTATGGGAAGGTTAGTCAGTTTACAGCGTTGTCTGTTATAGTCTCAGGTCGTTGTACAAGTTTTGACACTGGAGCAATAAACACCAAATTTATTAGCCAGATGTAAATAAAATTGCATGATTTTGGTAACTCAACTGCGCATCTTCTTGCGAATATTTTGGTATACAGCTTGCCTATACTTGCTCCACGATGGAGTTGTCTTGGGAATATATTCGCCTGCTAGTCATACACGAATGGCGCGTGGAGGAAAATGCTGGTGAAGCGGCGTACAGATTAATAGAGCTTCCTGTGGGCGGCTCGAACGCGACTGATCCTCCAGACTTTTCTCTCCACCTTTGAACTTCTTGAACCACTTCCGCCGTCCTTTCTGCGACCCTGTCATCGCTCCGAGTCTCACTAAGCTTGCGCGCCGTTTCACTGACATTTTCCCCCACGCGCCATGGGTGCATGAGTAGCAGGCGAATTTCTTCCCAAAACAGCTCCATCTTAGGGCAAATATCGTCAAGTTATACAGCAAAAGTCGGCGGAAAATGCCAAATTGAACAACAGTCGAAAATTATACAAGTTTGATCACTTCTGGTCAATAAATTTGCGCTTATTGCTCTAGTGGTGAATTTTATGGATTTCCACGTTATAATCAGTGATGTGTGGAGAGCGCATGTGGCGCAGAGGTTAGAGGTGCTCTGGGTCGCACACGAGGACAACGGTTCGACCTCCCGCTCATGGCTCACCAAGCCATCCATCCCTCCGGGGTCGGTAAATTGGTACCAGACAGGTATCAGACTTGTCTGGGAGGATAAGCAGTACTGACTCGATTCAGCGGTAGGCCACCGCGAGTCATTGTAAAGGTCGGATATGCATTCAATCACCTCAAACGAAGTTAGAAATTGAAGTCAAATGCATGGTGCATCCCTCAGTGATTGATCAACGCCTAGAGCTGTATCCTGAGCTGAGCTGAGCAGTAATCATATGGTTTCTAAGCTCTTCTGGATTTGCTGCTTCCCTTATTTCGTGGTCAGGAAACGTTCTAGAGGCGTTTATCGTTATAAAAATACCTACTAACACCTCTCTATTCGACTGTTTTCAAATAGACCTCGCTCAAAACAGTTGTTATTTGATAACATATTTTGAGCCCATCATGAGATCTGTTATGGCACTCATGCTGAGAGCTGTTTGAGATTGCAGCCTCATCGAAAGCACGGTCCCTTTCGGTTCAGCTATTTTCTAACAGGACGGACCGCGATGGGCTAAAGATATGTTATCAGATTATAAATGTTTCAGCAAAGTCTAGAAACAGTGGAATGAAAAGGTATGATCTATATTACTAGTCATGGGCTCGACTGTTACTCACTGCGATGTCGGGGCTCTGTTACCTGACTTGCAGTGGTTTTGTATTCGGCGTCGATTCCTTCATAGGTAGGGGCGTGTACCCAGTGCAAAAACAGCTCGCTAGGACTGTGTAAGTGCCATAACAGATCTCATGGTAGGCTCAAAATATATCATCGGAATAATACTTATTAACCTTTTCTGGACGGCAGTTCACCAATTGCGCGGTACAAACTTTCAATGGCGCTCGATTTTTGTCATTCGTCTAAAGTTTTTTATTCCGTTTGGGGAAAAGAAACTCCAGTTTTTGTGTTACTGATTTTCCATGATTTTCTTTCCAAAGACGATTCCTTTTATGCATGCTCTTAGGTACAAAGGAAATTCCGAGGCGAAATGAAATCTTCTTCCACTCTTCCAACATCCTGTGAAAACCTTTTGAAGATTTTAGTCTCAATCGTCGCGGTTTGAGCTAACAAATAGCTTCCGAAAGTGCAGTAAAGCCGTCCACCGGTCTCAGCCGGGCAAATAAAGCAAAGCGAATGTGAAACTTAATATTGTTTATGCTGCTGCAATGCTATAAGAAGGATTTCTAGAAGCCAAGGGCATTATTAAAATCACTGAGATTTGAGTTTCAGCTACTGAAAAGTTTTTGGAAGTCTAAATTGTTATTTTTCTTCAGCGGGAAAAGTCCGAAATTAGGTTGTCTTTTGAGTACACATTTTCGAAAAAGAGTTATGTAGATGGGACATGCCATAAGTCTTATGGGAGATGCCATAAGTCTATTCTTTGTAGCTGTACCTTCGAGAATTGTTCTCAGTTTTTCTTCAGAGAACCAATAGCATGTTTGTCACAGTCAGTAATTGAAGTCTCGGGGCTGAATTAAAGCTCTCGGCGCTGATCAATCGTTGAGGAAAGCGCCATGCATTCGACCTTATCAAGCATCAATGGATGTGATTGAATGCATATCTGGCCTACAGAATCACTCACGGTGGTCTACCGAAGTATCAAACCAGTGCTGCTAACCTCCTAGACAAGTCTGATATCAATTTGCTGATTCCGGAGAGATGTAAGACTTAGTGAGCCATGGGTGCAGGATCGAGGACCAATCACATGTGTAATGCAAAACACCTCTAAATCACTGCGCCATACGCACTCTGTCTCAAATTATTTCAGCTGCAAGCTCATGCACCTACATTTCTCTCACCCTTTCTTTTCCTCTTTTTTAAACACTATACTGCATTTTTTTTCTACGAAAACTTTGTCCCTGCGTCTCACTATAAGTCTTGACATGTTTTTCAGCCACGACGTGCAAATTCTGTCAACTACCTGCCGCTTTTCACGAGGAAAAATGTGTTTATTGTTCGCATTCAGAGCGGAAGTTTGGCGCTCCAATACCCTGTGCCAATTGTAAACTGCGTGCTGCTTTCACGAAAGATCCCAAAAAGGTGAATTCTCTGATTTTTCTCAAGGATTTTCCATTTACTGCTCATAAACAGTGTTATAATGTTCTTACTGTATAGACTGAAATGTTGAGCGACATGTAAAACTTTCAATCCATGGCAGGAGGTGAACCAGCATTTCACCCATACCGAGGGCGCATGCCGCCGTTACACCACCGGGGCCACCGCTTGGCTACCACTTTTTCCGCAATATATCCTATCATATTTGTCAGTAATCAGCCTACAACGAGTTTTGTATGGTGAGAATATATTGGCATTAAACCCGGTCAGGCTGATAGTTGATTGAGATAAAGTCTATTTGAATTCCTTAGTTTTCCTGCTTTTTAGCAATGTTAGGATGCTATAAATATACATATTGAAGTATCAAGTGATACGTAAAGCAGTCGAAATCAGACGAAAGTCATGGTTCCTTGAAGCGCGGGTTCAAATCCCGTCTAGGGTCTAGAGTTTTAGATGTCACTCAGCATTCTTGGAGGTGTTAGTATGACTATTTTTTCATATTCGGACTTAATTTATTGTGAAAACCCATTGTAAATCCTTCATATGACTACCGAAAACGTCGCCACTTCGCCATGATATTTTACACATTTGTCATATTCAGCTGAAACCAACACTGTGTCGAATGTGTGTGATACAAGCACGTGCAAATAAACAGACGAACCTTGCTGGTGTTACAATATCATTACATGATCACTACTCTGGCCACAAGCGGAAGCGAGAAGAAAAGAAAAAGGTAAGGTTCTTTTTTTTCTGAAGAGAAATTTGAGTTCTTTGTGGTTATGAGGTGAGAGATGAAAAAGCGATCACATTCGCTGGAAAGCATGATTAAATAGATGTGTTAGTAACCAGTCGAAATCTGAGACTTCGGGCTAAAGCCTAAAGCCTTCGAGAGACCCTTTTTTTGACGATGCTACAGGAGAAATTTTGCGTTGCAAACGAGCATATTTCTCGCTAGATAGAGCTCTTTCTTTGAACTGTTAGTGATCTTTCGATAGCGTGACTGTTTCTGATTCCAACGCTGTGCTTATTTTCTGCGAAAGACCGTTTCACTGCAACGCAGCAGGTAAAATGAGTTGAATTTGCGTGTGTGAGCAGTGGGGTCTTTGGCCAATTCACGTGACCGCTCTTGATTCGGCCACGTTAGATGACGCGATGATCTTAAATTTTTCGCGCATGTGAACGTGTAGAGAAGTATCGCGTTAGCAGTTCACGTGTTCGCCTCACGTAGAGGCACGTGAATTGACCAAAGACCCTCTTGCTCACACATGCAAATTCATCTTATTTTAGCTGCTGCGTTGCAGAGAAACGGTATTTATAGGTTATAAGCACAGCGTTGGAATCGGAAACCATTACGCTCTATAGAATGATTACTAATAGTTCAAGGAAAGAGCGCTGTCTGGCGAGAAATATGCGCGTCTGCAACGAAAGAAATCTTCCTCTGTAGCAACATCAAAGAAAGCTTTTTTCGAAAACCGATGACATGGGGCTGTTTGGGATGATACTTCTTCGACGACGATTCCGCTTAATAGTAGGGGACCATCAGCCGAATGGCGTATGATACTGTTGAAGCTTACCAGAAAGCCAAAACGTTCCTCTACAAGTCAAGATGCCATATCAGACATCTTAGAGGGCTTAAAATATTCTGGTAGACTTAACTGAAATTTTAAGCGAGGTCTCAAAATAGTCGGTTGAAAGGTATTGCTAAACGTCGTTTAGCAGCCGTAAATCATCGAGTGAAAACTAGACTGCCACATTGGGTGATGTTTTCACTTGACAAGGATTAAAATTGACATCTTGGGCGACGATCCTTAATGAAAGTAGGGCAATCAGCCGAATGGCATGGGTCACTGATGAGGTCCGAGAGAAAGCCGAAACGTACCTCTCTCTACCCTTTGAGATGCCATACCAGACCTCTTGATAGGCTCAAAACATACTCTTTGTATAATTAGTTATAAAGTTCTGCAAAACTATGTGTTTGCTTTAGCGTAAAGAGAACGTGTTGTTCAATTAGTAGGTTCATGTACGAAGGTTCACGTACCAGATTCAGCAGCACTCATAGTCGTTCTTTTCGCTAAGGCTGACAAAGAAGCCGAGCCAACGAAAGTCCCGAAGCGAGATCCCTTTGCTGATTCTGTTGAAAATGTTATACTTGTGCAACAACTTCGAGATCAGATTTCAAAACTAAATTCAGTTGTTGCTCAAAAAGATGCGGCTATGTTGGAAAAAGACAAGAAGGTGAGCTCGTTCAAAAGCAAAGTTTGTCTCTTCTGACATTTGATCATGTTAACACTTTCAGATAGCCGCTTTGCAAGCGGATCTGATGAGCGCCGAGAGAAAACATCGGGAAAAAGTTGATCAATTAATAAGAGAAAAAAATGATGCAATACGGAAGATCATTGATACGCATCGACAAGCGTCTAAACAGGTACAATTTGTTTTGCCTTTGCTTTTAATATCTGTTGTTTTACCAGTCAGAATTCTTTTTAATCTGACTGCCACTTGCAGTGGTATGGTGTTATAGTATACCCAATAATGTGGAGTGTTGGGCAAAAACGTTGGGTCAGCCGGGACTTGAACCCAGATCTCACTCTTTCCGGGAGCTAATGCTAACCGTTGCACCACCGACGCTCGTTTTGCACAGCATCTTATTTACGCTATAACGCGTTGTCTGCCAACAGCCAACCGTCGACGGAAAGAGTGAAATCTAGGTTCAAATCCCGGCTGACGCAAACGTTTTTGCACAGCACTATACATTATTGGGTACTGTTTTATCATTGCTCGGTTCATCGACACAACAATACAGAGTTAATTTTTCAGGTGAAGAAGTAAATGCGTACCATTTTGGTCGTTTTTTATGATTAGAAATGTTACAGGTAAAAAGACTCGTCTGATAAATAGCTCATCCTATGACTTTCAAAAAGTTCTCATTGTGATTATTTGTAACCTGTATGTTTTGTGTTCTCTGATTGTCCAGGCATTTCAACAAAATTTCTTTGCAAGACTGCTTCTCTTTTTTTTTTGTAACTAACCACGCCTAGCAATATGGTAAAGCGAGTTTAGCTCGTTTTTTTCTCAAATGTATGCTCTCTATTAAGGATGTCTTTAAAATTTGAACACTCTATATAAGATTTGATTGTGTTTAGATCTTGCTATCAGTGCGTTCATTTTGTGATTTTTTAAATTGATATATTGTAAAAGTAAAGGTCAAAGGTATAGTATACAATGAGACTTCTACATTAAGTAGTCTTCTACAGTTCTCTAGTATACCGAAATTTTTGAGTAAACCCCCAGAGACATGTAATCAAAATTGCATACTTTTCCAGAGTGGTCAGGATCTGTATGAAATAGTTTATATCTGAGTAAACATACCATTTTTGGTGGCTTTAGTACTTTTGTCTTTATCAAACTTCAACAAAAAATAAAGCCATTATAAGCTTTGTGGTTAGCACGAGCTCCCGAAAAGGATGAGATGCAAGTTCAACACTCCGCCCGAGGTGTACTAAGTCTGTAGATCACTCAACATTGTTGAATAGATAGTTTTCATACCATCCTCGCTTCCTCAACAACTTACGACAGTAGACCGAAAGCATGAAGAGAAGCGTGGCTCCGGTCTCAAAGTTGACATCTTTAAGATGGAAAGTCGAAGCCATACTCGCTTTTCTAAACTCACATAAGTTGCCTTCAAAGACTGATGAGGAATTGTAAACCTCGGTCATGCCCTGCTTGCACAAGCAGGGTGACTAGATGAATGCTTCTAAATACTGCTCGATTTGGGTGAGAGTATGCTCAATAGGGGCACCGCGGGCGAGTGGTTTTGGTGCTTGTAGCGGTGCGGAGTTGATCCCCTTCTCCCACCAACCTCTCCGGCTTTCAACAGTGAACGCCCTGTGGAACGCTATAACCAGGCTATCCTCGAGATTGCAAAAAGATGTGCTCATCCAGTATTCTACGACGTTCAAGAAGAAGACGAAAAACGAATTGAATGCTAGAAGTACTGGGATTGCGCACAATAAGAAAGGGAACACTATGGAGACGGATCAATAAAATGTCAAATGCTCAACAAGCATTTCGTAAATTTCGTGCATATTAACCACATTGGAGACTACCGAATAAACGATCTTTAGATAGAAAATAGTACTCCTTGGACCGGATCCAAACTCTATCCAGAATGACCATCATTTTCCTAGAATTCTATAACTCGACTCGTAGTAAACAAGAAATTTACTTCGTTGGGATGGCGGGTTGAGTGCCTATGTCCACATATGCGGAAATTGTCGATGTATTCATCCAATTGAGGTTGTGCAAGGTTGGTCTCCACGTGGAATATCTAGTGGAGACCTACCTAAAGCGGTATATTCCATGAAAAAGCTGTTTCGTTTGCTTGAAAGCGGAATCAGAAACTTTGCTGTTAGAGGTATCTGACTGATTAGGTTGAAATTAACTTGGTCCTCCCAGACTGAAGGAAGGGAAATTCACCTAAACATCAGTTGTTCAATGTTAAATGAATGTTGGAATTCTATAGTCACAACCACGTGATTCGCTCAAAAAAAAAATGGGTGAACAGTTTTTATTTTCGGAATTCCTGCACGGCAGAAAATCCACAGACTTCAGAGTAGACATCCCACCATGATTCAGATTGTCCAGACACTCCTGTGTTTTGAAAACGACACTCGACGTAGATTAGTCGAAAGGATTAGTCGCAAGCACTATGTGCTCGAGAAAGTCCGAATTTTGTCGTCATAGGATAGGAATACTGGATACCGTTGGCAAGGATTGGTGAATTCCAAGGATTTTTATTTCGATCAACACAGCCCAATACGTACTGAGATAATTTTGCCTGGATCTCTAGGATAGTGAAGTTGAAGAGCATTTTACCACTTGCTGTTATGGCACAGTGAGGCATCATGAGCTACTACGTCTCAAAAAAATTGTACTCAATTGCATTCATTTATTAGCTATCCACAGGTCAGTGATTACATTGTAAACTCTACGGGCCCTACTTCAGCCCTATGATCATCATTAAAGCCAAGAATCGATGAACTCAAACATCAGTATTTACATCGGGAATAAATAACTTTAGACATGAAAAATCCTCGACGACTGCTCCATTGAGTCGATGTAGTTAGTACGACTTCTACAAGTTTCGCTACGTATCCACACTATACAGTTATCAATGAAATCACAGAAGAAATGTCCGTACAAGATTCGAAATTGAAACGTATGAGAAATGTTTTCTTACAAGCGCCTCGAGTTAATTCGACAGAATCATTGCCGTGATCGTATACCTTCACCATATCACTGCTTGGAGAAGACATATGACTACGCTGATTTCCAGCATTGGAAAATTTGTAGTAACGCTGAATAATCCGACTCAATTAATCTGGAAGCATTTGGCTACGGTGTCAGGCGGAGAGGTCAGTATCTCAATATAATTCACCATTAAACAGAATTGTACAGGAATTTAATAGTCCTAGTTCAGAGACAATAGTTTCTGTGAAATCATAAGAACAGCGAGTAAGGACGGTCATAAAAATATTGAATGTACCTTGAAGTATACACCAAAAAACTACAAGTCTCAACTTTTTGAAGTTAGATATGTTTTGAATATTTTTGGTAAACAGGGTCAGATCGGAAAGTGAGGAAGATTTACAAATGGGATGTAGTGACCATGTGTCAACGATATGTTGGACATTTCACGAAGCCATCAGCGATGGCCTGCAGTATATGATTCGGTATTTGCATCGATTGGTCTTGTACCAATACCATATCGTAGGCATCCATGTAGTGATCGAGTAGGTTGCTCACCTAAAACTGCAAAATTGGATTTTTGTCCATTATATGGCGACAAATGAAGATTCGATCACTTTCGCTGGAGAAGAACTTTTCATAAGAGTGTCAGTGATCGTTCGAAAACTTGAATCTCTAGCTACCAGGCTACGCAGCAGACTTTTTCGATAAGATTCATAACGCTGTAAAATTTAGAATAAAATTATATTTCATGTCAGCCGCGCAATTCAACCAGTACTTCGCTGGGTGTATGAAAAGCATATGAATGTGTAATGAAAATCTTTTAGTATCAGAGTCAGACTTTTAATCTCGAGTTTTCTTTAAAGTGGAAAAACAATTCCTTGTCAAATCACAAAAATCGCACTTCACGAAGGTACCATCGATCGATGATAGCGCCAACCACCCTGCCCACCCGGTAGCTCGTGAATTGGCCAAGGAACACTATGTGAATCAATCCTATTTTTCCTGCTATTGGGCACAAAGCGGTCTTTCAGAAAGTATCAAATTATGATTAATTTGAAGGAAGAGCTCTGTGTTGTGAGAAAAACGCGTGTGTGAAACACAAATGTTTTCCTTTTATTGAAACGTTATAATAAAGACTTTTTCAGAAAACCGGCTATGTACCGCGCTAGCCAGAGATTTAAGTTTTCGAATGACTACTAACACTCTTCTTAAAAGGTCTTGTCTAGCTGAAGGTCGAATTTTCATTTGCCGCCATATAGTGGACAAGTACTCAAAATTGAACCTAATGTAATGCAAAATGTAATTCCTCAAAAGTGAATCAAAAAATGAAACACTCACGTCCGAGTTGAGAAATCCAATTTTGAGCGTTAGAGCCTTCTTTTCCACGCCAACATCCATATGAATGTCACCCATACTATCACCAAGGAGGATAATGTTGGTTCTGATAAACAACAGCAATGAAAAGAACCAGCAAGTGCCAAGAGTAAGTCATAATCAAACTCTTCATAGGTTAGCAACTATTTGTACGAAACTGCAAAAAGGAAGGATCTGGAAAATACATCATGAAAAAAGTCAGTGATCTAGAGTATTATGGTGGACAACCGTAAAATATTACTCCTTCGAAAGTATAACGTTTTTTTGCTTATATTCAAAGAAACAGCTCTCCTATGAATTATACCTAGGACGCTTTAGTGTATATCGAGTCATAAAAGGATTTCTAACTCAGAGTCTACAAATACCAAGTGCTACTGTCATTTGTAAATATTTCCCTACAGTTGCAAAAACCTTCCTACTCCGACTTTTTGTTCTCCAAAAAAACATTACAGCAGAAATTATAGACATTTACCTGTCATTTAATTCATGGAAGAACTGGGCTTCTTTACGTATCACAGATGAGTTTTTGCAAAACGTATGAATAAGCGGTTCGGAGAACGAAACAACGACGTCCTGAGTGCAAAATACAGAATAAACGGCATTTTATGTTGTATACTAAGAGTTTTTGCGCTTCCATTATTATTGCAGCTTTGTCATCCTCTGTTTATTTTCAAGATATTTTGTTTTTTTTTTCATCAAGGTGTTCATACGAGTAGTGGTGCGATGACTCACAATTTTTTCTGTATAATCAAAGACGATTTTGATTATAGCTTTTCTTCAATCAAAATTACTAACGTTTCGGCTATATCGCCCTCTCCAAAACCCATTGATTTTCTCCAAACTTGAATTTCCAGGTACTGATCAAAAAAGTTCTTCGAATATCGTTTATTCAATTTAATGAACATTTGTGCTGTTTGCATTGCAAAAAAGTAGCACTGATTTCGCAGAGGGTGTTCGGTATTGCGTGGTTGCCCATGGCCTCTCAAAGAATTGAATGACCAGGTAGCGGACCCCAAACCCCACGCTCACCTTTTTAATTCGACGGTCCTTCCAACGTTCTGTTATGCAGCACAGACGTGGACTGATACTTCGCCACGTAGGTCTACTGCGGACAACTCACACAGCGCTCGAACGACGTCTTCTGAGATTTAGTTGGCTTTCACTTCTAGCCAGCTTGCGCGACTCAGATTTCCGAAATTTGTTTCATCTTCGTGATTCAGAAGAACTCACATCGATAGCGAAACACTTATGGGCTGCTCATACAGTGAGAAGATCAGATGACAGATGTAAAAAACGAACTATAGAGTGGACTCGACGAGAATGCAACCGAACCCGAAGACGACCACCAACATGTTGGGCGGACGTGTGTGCAAGAAAAATCAATCAGCTGAGTTCGCAGCTTCCAATATTTCACAGATCATGGTATGAACTCGCGCCAGCCGCCATGCTCGCATGCTCGAATCAAACCCTCGCTCTGAAAAACCATCGCGAGAAGAAGAAACAATGGGAAATATGCAGGTGTCCGCAGAATTCCTGAAGAAGTACCGTCCAAGTATCGAAGTAAGGTAAACTCGAGTAGTCCGTATGATTTGTGTAGACGTTCTTGCTTTATGAAATTCGGTATGACTTGGTCTCCCAATCAGAGGAGAAAGTAATTCGTATATCTAGCTAGGATATTCCTTGGTATTACACAGGACATCTTTGACAAATCGGAAGTATTTTGATGGCACGCTATGTAGCAAATCCTAGGACCAACTTTCTTTGGATTACGGCATTGATTAAAACCGCCAAAACGGAAACTTTTGTAAATGAACGAATATTGTAAGAATAACTTCGTGCTTGTTCATTAAAAACGGTGATCAGTGTTGAAATCAGTGGCACTCGGTCCTGATACTCGAGATGAATTTTTGATGCAAATGCCAATTTGCCGACAATCGCAAATTTGATTCCAGTTCAACTCCAACAAAACTCTTCATCATTACTGGATAGAGGATTGCTGAACGGCCGGCTCCGATAGCTAACTAGGGAACGTTTAGAAAAAATTCAACAAGGAGATGGCACGGTAGAAAGCAGGGTTTTCAGAACCAGTGTGTTGTAAGAAACCTCTCACGACTGGCAGCAAATATCTATAATATGATCGCCACAAATATATCGTACAATATGCCAGATAATCTTTTTTAAGCCACTCATGACATGTGGTCTGTTATAAGGGCTGACTTATAGAGCCCGATACACGTGTTTTAACCCTGACGGTCTCATCAGTCGGGCGCTACGCTTCTCGATCTTTGCCAATCCTCTCGGGGCGCTCGGTCCCCTATACTAAGAGCAGGCGACGACGAACATTTTAAACTCTATGTCTGGTGAAATTATCACCGATCACACAGTGTTGTACACTCTATTGCTCTTGGCTGGCACCAGTAGTAGATCATGCTTTTTCTAAGACGAGAAGGGTACCGCCCAACTGATGAGTCCGTTAAGGTTGAAACACGTGAATCGGGCTCTATAAGTCAGCCCTTGCAACAGACCAAATGACATGCGTGGCTCAAAAAAGATTATTTGACATATTGAAATTTGAACTGTGGTCTTAGGAACACTCAAAAAGAAAGGGTATGATATAATAATGATAGCAGCAAAGAGCAATCAAGTGTACAACACTGTGTGTTCGGTGATAATTTCACCGGACATAGAAAGTAGGATGTTCGTCGTCGCCTACTCTTAGTATGGTAGACTGAACGCCCCGAGAGATTAGCAAAATACGAGAAAGGTACCGCCGACTGATGAGACTGTCAAAGTTGAAACACGTATATCGGGCTCATATTTCTTATCTTAATCAATGTGGATCGAAACTATACCTGTTCGTTAAAATTCATCATGTTCGAAATGAGTCGTATATTTGTTGGAATTTGACCTAGCGTCTGTTTCAAAAACATTTCGATGATGTTCCCGATACCAGCTGAGAACACGACCAACGGTACTCCCAGTTGATGCAGACGTCGCATCATGTGGTCCGCATGATCTCTGAAATGAAGTACAACATTTTGCGCCTTTCCGACTTTCTCTCTAAAGGTTTGTTCGTCCTTATTTTTGGTCCTTTACTTTTATTCATTGTTGGTATTTCCGGGCATAAGAGAACAAATGAATTTTCGATCACAAATGCTGCACGAGAATTTTTCATGGGAGTGTTCATAACCATTGGAAAGCCTGTATCACTGGGTAGAGCCGCACGTAACCGGCTTTTCAACACACCCTTTTAGAACACCGTAAAATCTAGAATAAAATTGTGTTTCGCACAACCACGAAATTTTCTTCTTTATCTCGCTTAAACTTCGTTGGACGAAACTCCTTTCTCAAAGTGCTAGTACTTTTTCGATAACACAAGTCTCGAAGAACTCAAAAATGTGTTTGCTTTTGGAAAAGCTCTTTGGTTAGCACTGTAAGAGAAAGAAAAAATTTTTGTTCTACACCTCGCCGGACAGAGCTCTTTTTTAGATTAGTAGCAATCATTCGAGAGCGTAATTTTCAATTATTCCAACGCTGTGCTTATTTTCTCGAAAAATCGCTTCACTACAGTGTAGCAAGAAGATATCGAGTCTCATATATTCGGCTAGCTTGTTTACCGGCCAACCTATAGCCTGTGGGGAAGGGCGACCGATCGATGTCCTGACGTGTTAGACATGTGGGATGCATGGGTATTTTCAAACCAGCCACGTAGGTCTGTAGCTAGAGATTTAAGCTTTCGAATGTTCATAACATTCCTATGAAAAATTTTTGTACAGGGTCGCATATTCATTTGTTCCCTTATAACCGAAAAGTACCCCATTGTTTCGTCCTACTTAGGGTAAAACTTTTTGTAATTAAATAGTTTATTATAAACGTCAAATCGCTGTAGTTACATCAACTTCACCCCCAACTTTAACTTAGTTCAGAGTTCCTTACTTTCTTAGCCGCGACTGTAACCAAGTTTGTGATGCATTATAAGAAGTAATTTTAACAGAGAAAGCCTAACTGATAAATGATAAAATTGGAAGGGAACAAAACCTTTGAATCGACTTTTTGGAACCTCGCTCGAAAAACTTCCATACAGTCTGATAGAATGTTTTAAGCCTTTCATGAGGCCCAGTATTGCACCTAGAGTGGCTAGACGTACGTTTCGGTTTTCTAGCAAGCCTCATCACTAATACATGCCACTCCGCTGATTGTCCCTACTATCATAGGGAATCTGACGCCGAAGAAGTCACACTTCTTTGTAAGATGAAATGATCACTCGATGTTCTTTCAGTGATTATCAGACTATATTGGATTTTTAAGCGAGTTCTCAAAAAAGTCGACTGAAAGTACTCTTAGAAATGCCCACGCAACAGCCGCACACCACACAGTCGACAATCGATCAATCAGTCTGAAATAACATCAAGTGATCACTTCACGCAGAGTGTGACTTCTTCGACGATGATTCCCTATGGTAGTAGGGACCATCAGTCGAATGGCATGTGCTATTGATGAGGCTTGCTAGAAAGCCGGAACGTGCGTCTAGCACTCGAAGTGCCATACTAAACCTTTGAAACGGTTTGAAGCATTCTATCAGACTAAATTGAAAGAAAAGAGTTGCAAGTTGCACTGTCAACGGCCTTCAGATTTCTATTGCACTTTATTGACTCAGTTAAAATCGAATGCAACTTTAAGAGGAAGAATGAATTCTCTTCTTGATATGGCGAAACACGGATGCAACTGCCATTTCGAGTCGAAAAACCTTTCATTCAGCATTCTTGGATATATAATTGTAATGAGACGACAGTGGATTTAATAGCGGTAAGAAATACTAGTAGATCAGTTTTCTCTTTTCTACCTTTTGTTTACTGCCTAATCTTTTTCATGGCTGACTATGATATTACACGAAACTGCGACGATAGTGAGATGTAAGCAAGCTCATCCTTCTTACAGTTTTCGCAGTAATTCAATGCTTTGGCGGAGTAGATTTAGTCACCTAGATAGCTGAAACTTGGAAATACGATTGCAGAGCTTTTGAGCACTATTATCAAAGCTGATGAACACATGGAAAAACTTCTGTAAGTGGACCGACGGAACTATGATGTTCGGACGAAGAACAGATGTCCCTATGGACACTGTTACCTCCAAATATTACAGCAACACAAACTGATCCTCTAGTTTTTTGTCTCAAAAAAATTTCTCACCGAAGCACAATTTTCGCTCTGCGCACAAATCCCTCATTGTTTGTTCTATGAAAACCCGCTGAGACAATATAACGATGAGACACGTTCCACCTGAAATAGCCTGAATCAATTACGAGAATAGCACTCTGCTGAAATTGCTTTACTTTGTCTCAGCAAAACACTTGCTTTCATGATACATGATTTACGAGAAGACAGAACATGAACAGTAGATTATCCAATACAAATGAGTGGTAAGATCAATGTTATTATAATGATATATATATATACGCGAGGTGGAGAGGAAGACACAGAGAAAGAACAAAAGAATGATAGAAGAGAACTTCTACAATGAGAATCAGAACGATGAAAATTCGGAAGCGAACATGAGAGCAGTTACTTAACTCATTGTATAAGAGCACTCATAAAATGTATAAGACACAGCTGATTCTCAACGAGTTATATTTGGCTGCAAAATGGAGGAGAAAAATTGGAAGACGACATTCAGCTTCGAAAACATCTATTCAAAACGGAAAGGTCAACTATGTTCATTAATTAGTTTCTTTCAGACCTTCTTACCAGAAGTAGGTACTTTTATAACGACGACAAATGAATATCCAATGTCATTCGTTGGAGAAGATTTGTTTATACGAGTGTTAGTAATCATTCAAAAGCTCAAATATCTGGCTGAAGCGTACGTTGGCGGTTTTTCAAAACTTCCTTTTATAACGCTGTGAAATCCAAAATATAATGATGTTTCATACGACCTCGTTTTTTTTCTTATGTCGCTTAGATTCACTGGACAAAGCTCCTCTCTCAAAATGCTGAACCCCTTAGAATCGCGCTGTCAGGGAACAAAAGACCTGTGCTTTAAACCTTAAGGGACAGAGCTCTTTCTTTGAATCATTACTTATTATTCGATAGCGTACGTTTCAATGATAATTTTTGTGATACTAATATGATACTTTCATACTTTCATATGCTATTAATGATACTTTCAATTATCTTTCAATGATCCTTTCTGTGGGAAAGACCGTTCCACTTCAGAGTAGGAGGGAAAATAAGAACGAGTTTCACATTTCCGAGGAACTTGTATACCGTCTAACCTACAGGAAAGGGGTGAGGAGATCAATCGATAGTCCAAAGTGTTAGTATGTGCGATGCAACTCGTTATTCACTGGGATTTTTTTTTCCATTCTAAGGAAGACTCCAGATAAAACTACTGACTTAGATACTATTAAATTTTCTCTACATGTTCATATGCTTCATACTTCCAACAAATTATGCGCGTGTTAAAAATGAGGACGCATGGCGGGTGTGAAACATAATTTTACTTCGAATTTTACAGCGCTACGAAAGGGTGATTTGACAAATTGACGTACGGCTCTAAATGAAAACTGAAGCTTCAGAATGATTACTAACACTCCTATGAAAAAAATATAGTCCAGAATCTGGGGTGTAATATTCTTTTGTCGCTGTTAAACAGAAAAAACCCAAATTATTTTACAAATGATGGCAGTCATGTAATAGTGAAAGGCACTTACCACTCTTCCATGTGTGGAACCTTCTGCTCCATTGTCAGTTTCGGATCGAATTCGATCGGAAGGTATTTGTCCTTCAACAGTTGAAACTGAAATCGATACGGTAACCGATCATCTGAACTGTACACATACCTCACTGCTTACCCATTTCCATATCTTATACACATCCATATCGAAATATATATGCGACTGATCGCTCTTTTAGAGAACTATCCGCCACACCCCGAAAGTCTTACAGTTGCCGTTGTAAGCATCGACCAAATGCTCTAAGCGTCCATTCTCATCACCGATACTTCAATGAAAATGACGGATACTTACCTTCTTAGCCAAATCTGGATTGATCTGTCTGACACAGTTATCAAACACTCCGTGAGTGGTCCAGCATCTTCCTTCTCGATTGTCCTCGAATTTGGACAGAGTGTAGTCAAAATCAGTAATCACCTAAACATTATTTCATGGTCCCGTAACTTCAAGACATTTCTGGCTGGTATTACAGATGCAAAACCGAACAACAATCGGCAAATCGAACTTCTCGCTTCCAGCGCAATGCCTGAATGGCAGAACACATGCCTGCTTCTAATATCCAGTCGCATATAATGACCTCATTCCTTCCGTTTCGAGTGTTTATTTAGACACGCTCAGATTTTAATATGCGTAACAGTAATTTTTGAGCCAGGCATGTGTTCTGCTATGGGCGAATATACAGTGCAATACACGTGTTTCGGCTTTGCAACCTCGTCAGTTGCACGGCACTATTTCGTTAAGTCTATCGCCCCAGGGATCTACCCCTTACATAGGAGAGTCGACGACGGACGTTTTACACGCGCCGATGAATTAGATCACTGAACGGGCGAAGTTACATACTCGATTGATCTTGGCTGATATCGTGTGGTTCGTTATGGGCCACATGCATGGCTCAAAATAACTATCAGATATATCGAGATTTGGGCGTAGTCTCAAGAAACACCCGAGGCGAAAGGTATGATTTTCATGACTACCATCCAAGACCAATCGATTGTACAACACTGCCAAATCGGTGACTTTGTCACTAATCGGCAAGTGTAAAATTTTCGTCGTAGACTACCATGTAAGGGATAAGTCGCCGGAGAGCTAACTGAACGAAAAGACACCGTGCAACTGAAGGGCTGCAAGGCCGAAACGCGTGTATTGCACTGTATAAGTGCCTACAAGAGACCACCTGCACAGCTCAAAAATAACCATCAGGCATGCAGTAACCTAAATCTAACTGGTAGTTCTCTGAGAGAACGAGACTAGTCAATCTTCTGATTATATGATGCTATGGCACATACCCACGGACCTCCCTTTTCAAGGGATCCGGCCCGGTTAGTCACGAGGGCACGTGGCACGTCCCCAGGTGGTGGATAGGGGAGTGTACGCCAACCAAAAGCGACAGTGTGCTTCCCAGAGACGCAGGTGGATTCAAGAGATGAGCTCACTGCTTCTGCAGCGCTGATTGGACAAAACTTTACTTCTACGGGTCAAGTCGGCCAAAAGCCAGCAATCAAGCGGCTGGGAAGTACATGTAAGACGGTTAGTAGTCACCTCCAACAAATAAGCTACCCCGCTCCTCGAGAGAGACTGGCAAGCTACTCGTGAGTACCCAGCCCCCATGTTTAGAGCCTGGCAAGCTATACGTTGGGCATCAAGATGTCAAAAACAGTAAAAAATATGGGCCCCAATCCCCTGACCGTGAAAGAGCCCTCTACGGCAGCGCCAGGTAGACCAAGTACGGAGAGGCTGCTAAAATCTCAGGGCCAAACTAGGCTGCCAAGATCCAAACGAACTAAAATGACGATATGTACCTACAATGCAAGAACCCTTGCTCACGAATCCGCTGTAGAAGATCTATTGATTCAAACGAGAAGGATAAGGTACGACGTCATTGGCCTGGCTGAGACGAGAAGGCGCCATCCTTTTCACGCTGTTTATGACACCGAAGATGAACTGTTCCTTGGCACATGCGATCACAGAGGTGTCGGCGGTGTTGGCGTCCTCGTCAAATCGAATTTGACCGTGAACATTGATTCATCCGAACAACTAACAACCCGTATCGGACGACTACGGTTGGAACGATGTGGTTCAATGCCGGCTTTGACCATCTTCGTTGCTTGCGCACCAACATCAAGCTATAACAAAGACGATGTCGAAGCGTTCTATATGGACCTCGAAAAATTTTTCAGAGAAGATCATACGTTCTTCAAGGTCATTGTCGGAGATTTCAACGCAAAAACTAGAGGTTCTAGAGGAACGTCTGAATCAGAGACGCCGTTCTACACGCGGGTATATCAAAATAAGATGGGCCGGACACGTGATGCACTTCAACGACAACCGATAGACGAGAGCCGTTACCGACTGGATTCCTCGGGACATCAGGCGCTCTAAAAGAAGACCACCGACCCGTTGCTTCGATTTCTTCACGAAAGCTATAGAAGAAAGATATGATGCTCAGCGAATCCCTGAAGCGAAGAGGACCCACGGGGCCACTCTTGCACGCGATAGGGAAAAATGGAAGTGTTTCTGGTACCCGCTCGAGTCACTCAACGATCAACGGGACGACAGGTGATACAGGTGATTGCATATGCACACACACCATCTAGTAATCAATGAACAGATGTCGCTGCTCAGAACGAACAGTCACAGCTTTGAGAATACAATAAAATTACTCTGACCTCTCTATTTCTATATATTTAATCGCTTTCTGCAATGGCATGATGTCCAGTAATGCTGAGTGATGTGCAAAACCTAGCTCAAGTGGGCATTAAACTCGCATTTCACCGTTTCCGAGGGTTCGTGCTTGATCAATTGCACTACCGACACCTTTTTTGCTTTTGCATCGCCCTTGGATTGAATTCTGCTCAATCATTATATATATATATATATATATATATATATATATACATATACATATACATATATATACATGTATATGCCCAATATCTGTCAGCGTGACTTGATTCACTGTCGATATGGAATACCAAGCCAAATCAATGACGGTTAGTTGTTGACAAATTGATGCGTTGTAACGTGGAATGGTGGCAGAACAGGCGTCAGTGGTGCAATTGATATGCAGGCGCTCCCGGAAAAGGTGAAATGTGGGTTCGATCCCCCACTGACGCAGAAGTTTTGCACATTAGGCAACTCTACTGGATACTCAGGCCTTTATTTGCTTTACTCCGACTTTACTTCATGCGCTGGTCTGTGACATTTTAAGTATCCATAAGGAAAAAAAGAGGAAAAATATAAGAAATATACGGATCCAGTGTGTAAATACCATCAGACTTTCTTTGCCATCGTCAATCAGAGCACGTAGTTTCTTCTCTACCACGCTCCGATCTCGCATCAATACTTGCGGATGGTTTAAAATTGGATCGAAGTCGTATTCGGCCAAATTCCTGAAACTCATATCCTTCAAATGCACCATGCATTCGACTCCAATCATGGTGTGGTAAAGGTAATATGGCAGAGTACAACTTGTTGTATCAAAATCCAAATGCTCAGATGACTTTTTCAGTAGCTTCACGTCCTAGTTCCGAATAAATTTCCTAATAACGGACTACTTTACCAATGCCACTTCGTCCAAAAAAAAAGTATTCACTAGATCCCTTCTTCAAATAAATTTCATGTTATGAATCCTACTTTTGAAGAAACTTTTGTAGTCGATGACAGTGATAAATTAGAGCTTTTAGGCACTGAAATCTGAAAAAAGAAACGCATTTATTCACCTCGGATTTTCTTCAAGTAACATATGGTCAGGAAATGATACAATTGCCGGCATTTCGATCGCAGGGACTGCTTCACTTGATTTTCTTGCAGAGGACCACGGTGGAAACACTAAATAGAAGAGACGTGAAGATTGCAGAAGAAAATCTGACAACGTAGAATAGCTGTTTCTTATTCTGCGAAAAAATAAGGACAAAAGCTATAAACAAGAGAAGGAGAAACGATTTGAGAGATAACGATGGGCCTCCGTGGTTGCATAGATTTTTCTCAAGCAAAATATTACTTCTGGTATTGAATTTGACTAAAAAATCAGATTTTAGAGCGATGAAAATACACTGAGATCTTTGAAACTTCAAGTGAAAAGAACATCCTCAACACACCGCAACAACTGGCTTCTTTGGAGACCATCTATAAAGCAGTACAGTGGCACAGGCCGGTACGAACTCTATAGAGGTGGCTTAGTTTAATGCAGAGTAGTTTCTCCCATTATTTCTTACAATCTATTTTAATCTGTCAAATATAGATATTGAACTACAACTCGTCCAGGGAAAGGTGCCCTCCTTATACTTTCTCATCTCCGAAGGAAGACTATTGCTTTTGGGACAGCATCAAAACTAAATTTCCAGTAAGATCAAAGCGGTCAAACAGGGTGGACACTATCACGGGAATGACATCTATAAGTATCATATTATTTCCGAAGGTTTATTTTGGTGCATAGAACCTTCTTCTCAGATTTATTGTGAACAATCAGTAGCACATTCGACGCAGGTGCTATGGTGGTCATCAATAGGAGCTTGTTTTCACAATTCCTCATTTTCGGTGAAAGACTCTTTTTGGCTGGAGAGGTTATGCGGCCAGAAATCTCTCTCCAATAAACTGGTATCCTATGCAATGAGTAATGACATGTCTGGAAAGCAAGCTGCTGTTTTCAATTTTCAGTCGTTCTTTTTCAGTCTGTCTGACCTCTATGGAGGTAATTACCTCCCGGGTGATTCATTCAGTACAAATGTAAAACGGCGGCTCGTTCAGGTTGAGGTGTCCTTTGATAACTCCCCATCCAACTGTTCGTTTTTGCTGATAAATTATTGCTGCTGAAGAAACTGTGGCCAATGAGAAGCCGCAAGGATGCCTCCCTTCATGAAACGGCACCGTTCTCATTCTACTCTTCTGTAGTCAATCTAGCACATTCGCTGCAGATGCTGTGATGGTCGTCATCAATCGGACATTGTCTTATCAATGATTTCTCAAGTTCTCATTATCGGCGAGCGACTCTTGTTTGCTTGAGAGGGTGTGCGGCCAGAAAAGTGTAGCCAGTGAGGAGCAGAAATGCTCCCGCCCCCAATAAACTGGAAGACCATGCAGAGAGTAAAGACATATTTGATGAGCAAATCGTTGTTTTCAGTTTCAGTCTTATTTCTGTCTGGTATGGCCTCTATAAAGATCATTTCCTTCGTGATGAAATTTTCCAGTGCACGAAAGTTCTCTTCTAGACTTCATGTAATCAGTTGATTTCAGGTTGAGGTGTTCTCTCAATGATTCTCCGTCCAACTTCTCATTCTGCCAATAAATTATTGCTGTTGGAGATTATGGCCAACGAAAAGGCGGAGAGATGTCACCCTTCATGAACGGCACCGCTTAAAGTGTACAGCATCATTTTCGACCAGCAACTCGTTATTCTCGGAGTTTCGGTGGCTTTGGTGACTTATGGGTATTGGAGGTAATGTAAGGACCTCAAAACCACAGGGTATACATGCTAATATTCTTCTGCGCCAACTATGCAAGTCCACTTAATACTGACAGCACATGACTGCTTAGTGAAAAAGTTCTATTTCCTTCACACTCAAAACTTGTATACGTAGGAATAACATAGGAACTGCTCACAATTATTACCTGAGCTAACGTGTCATGAAGCCTGTTATGGGCTCTTTCACACCCCTATACAAGTCCTCTCGGGGCCTCTACATCCTCCTATGAAGAGTAGGCGACGACGAACGATTTACACAACTTCCGTTAAATGAAATAAATCACTAGATCGGCAGATTGACACTCGATTGCTCTTGGCTGGTACTTTTGGAATATTATACCGTTCCTTTGGGGTGCCCCCTTGAGAGAATTGGCTATACACAAAGGGCCTGCGGCATTACGAGGCTGCAAGGCCGTAACACATGTATCCGGCTGTGTAAGGGCCCATAACAAACCACATTATATGTTAGCTCAGAGAATAATTATGAGATATATTATGTTTGAGCGCGGTCTAAAGAAAATACTCGAAACAAACAGCATAATAGGAAGTTCTATAGAAGACTATGGAGCACACACAGGGAAGAAGATATGAAGCATAAAGCTCTTGGCGTTGATCAGTCCCTGAAGATGTCGCATGCACTCGACTTCACCAAACATCATCTGCAGTGATTGAATGCATATCTGGCTTTCCGACTACTCGCAGTGGCCTCCCACTGAACCGAATCGGTGCTGCTTATTCTTTCAGGCAAATCTGATATCGATTTCTCGACTCAGAGGGGTGAGGGGATGAGGAAAGGCTTGATGAGCTTTGGGCGTGGAACCGAGCTATCGATCACATGTGTCACACGGCAACCCTCTATCCATTGACGCCACGGGTGTACTTTATATTTACTAGAGAAGAAAAATAATATGGTGCTCATGTGGTCTAAGAGAGGGCACAATTCACTACGGAAGCCTGACAGATCAAGCGAAAAAACCTAACCCACATAACAAGAAGCGAGCGCAGCAGAATCTTGAAGTAAACTTGACGACACTGATGGGTGAATGACGTAACTTAACGGGAAAACAACCTGACGAATCTCAACACCATTATGGAAAAATTACTGAAGTCCAATGCGGATCTTCAGCACTTGATGATTCGCTCCGTTCCCTTCTGGTCATCCTCCATGAAGGGTTTCCTGAGTGTTTCCTAGGTTGCTTTGGTTGCTGCTTGAGGCTTCTGTCGCCTTTGCGAATGTGACAGAATGCTGGTCGAGACGATTCGCCTTGCGATCTTGGAGGTAGCCGATCTGAGGCATACTAAGCGTCTATTTGACTGATTGCAAGAAAGTGTTGATGAGGGAGGCGATCGAAGCGGTCGCATTGCTTATCAGCTTGCTTTCTGATACACTCACTGCATGACTAACCACTGCTCTACCCCGCTCCTTAATATTGCGTAATACAATCGAAAAATCAGCTCAGTATCTTATTTGTATGAGCAGATAGATGACGAATTTTGGGACCACACAAACATAAGAGAGCTGTTACCGCCGCTGAAACATTTGGCGTACTTTCGCAGTTTTTTCGGACATTTTACACAAGAGAAAAATCAAAGCAAACAAGCAAACAGGTTGGTAATAGTGCAAAAGGGGACAGATAACGATAACACATCAACAACCATTGAAAGCATTTGCTCGACGAAATGATTGCGCAGGTAGTTTTGATAAGAAGAAGTGAGGCCTCTTAAAAGTAATTAAAGAGGTTGATAAATTTATAAAAGTTTTTTTCAAGAATTTTTTTTAGCCGAACAAAATTCTTATCATCGATCTCGCGCCTATGTCCTAAGCTAAAGGGGGAAATTTCGGAAAAAAAGTGTCTAAACGCCGCATATTCAGCATCACGTCTTACTTAATGACTCTATAAATCAATGAACTTACAAAATCCTCAAATTCATCATAGACAGCTATAAGTAAAAGTGAAGTGAGATCTGGGTTCGAATCCCGTCTGACGCAAACAGTTTTGCACAGCACTCCACATATTGAGTAAAAGAAGAGTTGAGGTGGAATGTCAACGTGGATCTCAAATATATGGATTTCCGCCCATCCAAATGTTTCACGCCAAAATATTGAAAACAAAGTACTTTTCGATTACAACGGAACAAATGAATATTTGATCTCATTCCTCGCACAGGATTTTCTCATAGGAATTTTAGTAATAATTCGGAAGCCTGAATCTCTAGTTAGAGCCGTATTGGCCGGTTTTGGAGAATAGCCCTTTTATAATGCTGAAAAGTTCGAAATAAAATTACGTTTCACATGCGCATCTTTCTCGTTAAACAGAGCTCTATTTCTGGACTATTAGTAACCATTCAATAGCGTAAGTTTCAGTGATTCCAACGCTGTGCTTTTCTGAAAAAAGACGGTTTCTCCGCAGTGTAAGAGGGAAAATAAGATTGAATTGGTACGCGCGAGCAGGTGGTCTTTGGCAAATTCACGGGCCGATAGGTGAGGCCGCAAAGCGGGCTGCGGCGATGATCGATCGACTATCGAGAATATGAATGTATAGAGAAAATCTCGTGCTATCTGAATGCCTTCGAGTCACTGTTGGAAGCAATTAGGACGTTCTGACCTTCTGAATTTCATCAAAGTGATCATAACGATGATTACTTTATCAGCATTCATGGGAAAATGAAAGTATTCAAAGTCTTTTTGTAGGAGAGTCATACGTATTATCTGGAGTCTTTCTTTACATACGGAGAAACTATTCCTAATTAATTATCAAAGTTAGCACTTTCATAAGACCGGTCTAAAATCGATCGATCATCGCGTCAGCCCGCCTTGGCGCCTGACCCCGCAGCCCGTGTATTGGCCAAAAAACCACATGCTCGCACATGCAAATTCAATCTTGATTTCATTGCTGCACTGCAGAGAAACAGTCTTTCGCGAAAATAAGCATAGCGCTGGAATCACTGGAACGTACGCTATCGAATGATTACTAATAATTTAAAAAAAAGAGCTTTTTCCAGCGAGAAATATGCGCGTGTAAAACATAATTCTATTTTGCATTTTGAAGCGTTATAAAAAAGTCTTTTCAAAACCGGCCACGTACAGCTCTAGCTAAAGATGATTTAAGGTTTTGAATAATTACTAAGACTCCCATAAAAAAGTCCTGTTCAGCGAATGAGGTCGAATGTTTCCTTCATTCCCTCAACACCGAAAAGAACCGCAAAAAACATTTCTAACCTATGAAACGAATGCTTTTTCCGTAGCTTGTAAGGGCAGAGAACTTTCTCTCATAAACTTTTCTAACGACATCATGTGATGAGACTGAATAGTCGGCTAGCCAAGCCATAGGAGAAAATTATACGACTAGAGGATCAACGCTTTGCAAGATTTACTTCTACTGAATGAATGGAATATTATCCCATCTCCTACAGATTTTTATTACTGACTGAATAGTTGAAGGACATGACTGTGAGTTTCTCCTTCTATCAGCTGGATGCTAAAATGTTCAAACCTACAACGACCAAAGAGGAAAGCGCCATGGCATAAGGCAATACCACCCGAATGTGAACGCGGGCTCACCGTGACATTCAAGTACTTTTGAAACAGAATTCTTTTTATCTGATCGCCACTTGCGGTGATGTTTTTGATATACCCAATAGTGTACAGTGCTGTGCAAAAAACGTTTGCGTCAGCCGAAATTCGAACCCAGATCTCACCCTTTCCGGGAGTAAACCTTGTAGCGTAAAAAGAGTTCTGTGCAAGACGAGCGTCGGTGGTGCAACGCTTAGCATACGCTCCCGGAAAGAGTGGGATCTGGGTTCCAATCTCGGCTGACGCAAACGTTTTTGCACAGCACTCTACACTATTGGGTATAATTCTACAACCACTTCGACGATCCACCCAAGACTGCTTTATCTTATGAAAAACTAAGAGATAGCCGATGCCGGAACCATTACATCTACTTCATCATCGACAAGAAGCGGCCGTGAGTTACGGTTGTAATTTCATCGAGAAGATTGAAACTAATTCGTCATTCCTTCTAAGGCGACGAATATGCCAGCGATTGAGGGAGTCATCAATAAATGTATATATGAAAAAAGAAAGAAAAATTAACAGAAATCACTACCTATTGCCCTCGACTTTGTTGGATAGCTCATGAGTATTTCCTTGACAAGCCGGATCACGAGATTACTTTTGAGAAAATTCGTTTGAACATCTGACATTTCATTGGTTTTGCCTCTACAAAGCCAGAGAGGTCTTTTCAGCTGTTCAAATAAATTTAACTAAAATGATCTCGTGCTTGCTCGCCATTAAAACCTCATGAATCATTGACCAAAATGAGAGCAAACTTGGACTGGAACAAAGATGAATAGTTGTTGGCATTACAAACAGAACGTTCACAATGAAATCTGATACGATAACATTCAAACAGAAGCTGTAAAAATCAGTCACTTGAGCGGGCGCTTACTATAAGCGTTACTGTCATAGTGTTTGAATATTGCTAAATATTTAAATATTTATTTTAAGTATTTCGATTTATTACTAAAATATATTAATTTACATTCAAATTTGAATATTTATTCAAATATTGTCAACAAAACAGGGCAACGAGCAGGGATTAATGACGGTGTCCATCCGCATCGACGAATGTATGTCGAGTATTTTTCAATCCTTTCGTTTGCAAACTGATTATTAGCCTAGCACACGGCGAGCTTGGCCATGAATCGTGAGCTCGATGTCATCACAGTGTTATAGCTTTCCGATGAGATCTAGATTTTTTTATCGTTACTAATGAGAGGTTTCAGCGTAGTTAGATGGCAAGATACGATAGAAAAGACTTCAATAAGACCATGTGTAGTAGGAGCAACTGCCAACTCTTCCTCCGGAGCCCCGCATTTTCCAAAGCAAATCGGCTCTCATACTGTACTGTCATCAAAACCTTTCTTTGGTTCTTTGTGGTTAGAAGGGAACAAATGAAAAATGATCATGCTGGAAAAGAGATATTTATAAGAGTGCTGGTAACCATCCAAAAGCTGTACCTTCAAGCTAATACGCCACATCGCCGGTTTACGAAAAAGCCTTTTTTGACGTTGCTACAGAAGGACATTTCTTGTGTTACAGACGTGCATACTTTTTGCCGAATAAAGCTTTTTCTTCACATCCACCAGCAATCATTCGATAAAGTGATCGTTAATGATATCAATTCCGTGCCTTTTCCTCACAGGGGTAGCAGTGATTAGAGATGCACTGCGCCGCATGCGAGGTCAATGGTTCGAACTCGCGATAGTTGTTCACCGGTAAATTGGTACCCAGCCTGGTCTTAGACTTGTCTGGGAGGATAAACAGCACTGACTCGGTTAAGCGAGAGGCCACCCGCGAGTCATTGTAAAGGCCAGATATGCATTCAATCACCTCAAACGAAGTTAGAAATGAAGACAAATGCATGGCGCATCCCTCAAGGTATGATCAACGCCGAGAGCTTTATTTATCCTTTTTATCCTAATGAGACCGCTTCTCTACAACGCAGCAGGTGAAATAAGTTGAACTCGCATGTGGACCAAGATAGTCTTTGGCCAATCCAAGTGCCACTTGGCAAGGCGCACATGGGCTTGACGTGATATCGTAAGACCGGCGTAAGGTCTCTGTTCGGCGAGAAATATGCGCGTCTGAGGCTAGTTTTATTTCGGATTTCAACAGCGCTATAATGAGGTGTTTAGAAAAACCGGCGAAGTAAAGTTATAGCCGGAAGTCTCAGCTTCCGAATGCTTACTAACACTGCTATGAAAAGTTCCTCTTCAGCGAATGAATTCGGCTTTTCATTTGTCCCTTATACCCACAAAGAACTTGTTTTCCTTCAAAAGTTGGGGTGGTGATAGATTTTAATAAGCGCTATTGCCATTGAGGGGATGCGGCCAAGTGGTTAGTGATGCACGCTATCAAATAGCAAGTGTTGGTTTTATTCAACTCCTTCCCTCATTCTCCTGTAGTCATCTAGGAACGCCCTAGACCGATATCCGCAAAAACTGCAAGGAGATCTACCGACTACCCATTCGAGGAGATTCACAACGAAGACGAAATCCCCAAGCAGCGGTCGAAAAAAAAAGAGAGACAATTTTGAAGAACTTTCGCATAACATTGAATGTTAGAAGACTGGAAACTGCACAATGAAATGTGATGGAAGGTCGTTTCGTAAGAAGGATAAATTGATAAAGCTCTGGGCGTTGAATCAATCCCTGAGAGATACGCCATGCATAGGTTTTCAATTTTCCAACTTCGGCTGTGATTGGATGCACATCCGGGCTTTACAATGACTCGCGATGGCCTCACCGCTGTATCGAACCAGAGCTGCTTATCCTCCCAGACTAGTACGAAATCAGCCTGGTCCAAACTACCAACCACGGAGGGATACGATGGCTTCGTGAGACATGAGAACGGGATCGAACCATCGACCTTTTGTGCGCCGCAGAGTCACTACGTCACATTCGCGCCGTTAATAATGAGATAAAACTATAAGAAATAAGCGCTACTCTTTCGGTTTGGTGTTTTTCAATATGATATCGCGAGCAAGCTGGTGAATTCCAACCGATCGCAAAAATTTCATTCTGTTTTAACGTCCACTGCTACGCTTTTCCGATCAGATGTAGCGATAACACACTATACTATTTGGTGTTATTCTCGCCTCTCCATTGAATTTCTTATCAAGTTTTTTTTTTTCGTCACAATAACAAAACAATCGCAAATCTCTTATCCAAACCAGAGAGTCCTTAAATCGACAGATCTCATTATAAGTGAGCAAATCGTCCTTTTAAGACAAACAGAATGACATCTAGGGGTCCCTTGATCAACCGCTTTAGCGGTGGTATGATGTTATAGATATACTCAGTGAGCTGAGTGATGCGCAGAACTTTTGCGTCGGGCGGGGCTCAAACCTGCATCTTAGCTCTATCCGAAAGCGGGTGCTCTAATCCGTTGCACTACTGACGTCCGACGCAAAAAAAACTTCGCACATCACTCTCACTGAGTATATCTATAAGATCGTACCACCGCCAAAAGCGGTCAATAGCAGAATTCTGGTTGATCATCTAATACTCAATATCTGTCAGCGTGACTGGGTTCAATGTCGATATTGACTACCTGGACCAAACTGTTGACGGTTGGTTGCTCACAGATAGATGTGCTGTAACGTAGAAAGAGTGGTGGGCAAAACGGGCGTCAGTAGTGCAATGAGCCAGAGCATGCGATGCCGGATAGAGCGTGAGATGCGGTTCGGGTCCCGCTTGACGCGGAAGTTTTGCACATCATTCTACCTCAATAGATGAATTTATAACACCATATCACCGCTAGAAGCGGTTCAATAAAAGGACTTCTATTTCTAAGTTTCGGCTCGAAAAGAGCTTGAAAACTTAGCGTCAAGAAGGAAAGACAAGTATAAATCGATATATTTCGGCACAGCTATCACAGGACACACCCAAAAATGTGGAGTGCTGTGCAAATACATTTGCGTGAGCCGGGATTCGAACCCAGATCTCACTCGTTTCAAGAGTGTATGCTAACCGTTGCACCAACGACGGTCGTTTTGCACAATACTCCACATTATTTGGTATATTACAAGATCATACCACCGCAAGTGACGGTCAGATAAAAGAATTCTGATTGATTATCGATACTCATAACGGGTCAGCACAAATGGGTTCAATGCCGATAGCGGCTGCCCCGCCAGACCTTCGGACGGTTTGCTTCTGACAGGTAACGCCTTGTAGCGTAAAAAGAGTGCTGCGCAAAACGAGCGTAGGTGGTGCAACGGTTAGCATACACTTCGAAAAGAGTGAGATCTGGGTTCGAAATCCCGGCTGAGCAAATACTTTTGCACAGCACTCCACATTATTGGTATATTAAAGATCATACCACCGCAAGTGGCGGTCAGATAAAAAGAATTCTGACTGATCATCACAGGACAACTAAGACTACATCCATTTGATGCTTATTGATCTCCAACGAATGGCGTACGAATCACTTATTAAGTTCCCTTCAAATCACAGGAGAAGCTGACAGAACTACCAACGATCGATAAGACCTTACATTCCGCCGATTCCATCCGAGTGACGACGGATTCCGTACAATACGACAGGTTAGTGGAGAAGTGTTAATGAAAATGAAAACATCCATAACTCGCTGAAGAAGCCATGAAAACCCGACCGATATTGATTGGCTCGAGACGTGGGCGGAAGGGAAATTTGAAAACGCGAAACTACGCGCTTTTACGGACTAGAAGCATTGCTGCAGGTGAATGTCACATGGTAACGACGCGCTTTTACAGACAAAAGACTTGCTTGCGAGGTCTTCCGACGGGGCAGCCTTTTTTTCTATTATTAGGAGAGCTATTAGGTTATTGAATTGGATTAGGTCCGAAAGCTCTGAGAAATTGGTCCAAATGATGATTTCTCTCAATTGTTAATCCGGGGGCGCCGTGGCCGAGTGGTTGTGATGCTCGTCGCGGCTCGCGTGTAGCCGAGCTCCACCCCACCTCTCTCCGGCAGTCAACAACAACGCCCTATGGAACGCCACAGTAAGGCTATCCTCGAGATTGCGAGGAGATTCGACTCAAACAATATTCTACGACGTTCAAGAAGAAGACGAAAAACGATTTGAATGCTGGAAGTACTGGTATCCGCACAGCGAAGAAAAAAAAAGAAATTATAGTATCTCTACAGCTTTTTTCGCAGTCTTATAAGTTACTTATATAGCTAAGAGAATTGAGTGGTGAGCAGAAACACGGCCTCAGGCGGATCGAACCCGCGTTTCATCCTATCCTGGGACGCGTGCTCTACCACTACATCACGAATAACATTTGCCCGACCACTCATTATTAAAAAAGAAATAAAACAGTGTGATGGCGGATCAGATGAAGTGCTAAAAGTACTAAGTGTTAGGTTCGGAAATTCAAAAGTATCGCGAAATCGAAAGAAAAGGACAACCTTCGAAAGAAAAATGGTATCCTATCTTACACGCCTAGAAACATCTACACATTTCATGATCAGGAAGTAGGCCATGAAGAAAAATACAATGAGGGTTACAGCAAAAATTACAATAAAGAACTTTAAAGGTCAGACGGCAACATATGGATATTCGACCTCATTCGCTGGGCAACAATTTTATCATTGGAGTGGTAGCGATCATACGAAGCTTAAACCTCTGGCTAGAGTCAGCATGTAGCCGAATTTTCGAAAAAAGCCACTCTACTAACGCTGTAGCACTCAAAATAAAATTATGTTTCACACGACAACGCGTCTTTTTTTCTTAACTCACTTATCTTTCGCTGGACAAAAGCTCCTAGCTTGGCTGCTAATACTCTTTCGATAACATAGTTCTCGAGAGACCTTGAAAATGCGTTTGCTTTTTTGAAAAGCTCTTTTGGTAGCGCTGTAGGAGAAATAAAAATTTGTGTTTCACACCTCGCCGGAGAAGAGCCCTTTCTGTAGACTATTAATAATCGTTATGTAGCGTAAGATTCAAGGATTCCAATGCTCTGCTCATTTTCTGAAAAGACCGTTTCTCTGCAGTGTAGAAGGGAAAATACGAGCGAGTTTCACATATTCGGCGAGCTTGTTTACCGGCTAAGCTATCGCGTTGGAGGCGGGGTGATCGGTCGATATCCTAAAGTGTCAACTATGTGGGATGCTTTGTAGGTCAGTGGGAGATTTTTTTTCGCGCTCTGAAAAAAACTCGAAATATAACGACTGACTCAGATACTACAAAATTTTCTCCGCACGTACACATGATTTCATTCTTTTCTATAAGCTTATACGCGTGATTAAAATGAACGCGCGCGCCGGGTGTGAAACATAGTTTTATTTTGGATTTTACAGCGTTATGAAATGGGTTTTGAATAACCGGCCACACACGGCCATAGCCAGACTCTTAAACTTTCGAGTGATTACTTACATTCCCAAGGAAAATTACTGTCCGGCAAATGGGGTCGAATATTCATTGTCGCCGTCTAATAGAAAAGAACCACAACAAATAATAAGCTCGGATGCAGTGGTGTAACATAATCAGGAATGCAGTAACTGGAGACTCCAAATGAATGCCTAACCTTTGTTTGACGAAAACACATGCCTCCGTTTCAGTTCAAGAACATCTTTACGAACGATGAAATGTGAGCGAAGCCGGACCCAACCTCGCATTGCGAGCCTGCAATATCATCGATTCATTGAGTAGCTATAACATTTGTGTTCTCCATAGATCTTTTTCATAAGTGGGATTTCTCGTAGATCTAACCATTTGCGATATTTGGTCGCGTACCAAAGCGGCAGATGAAAACCGAACGAATCCTCAACAGTGAAATACAGTAAGATGACAAAGATGCTGAGCTATAAGCGAAACTCGGCACCTCAGGTGAGCTTCGGACCGTCCAATATCCTTTTTTCGGAGGCTCACCTCTGTGTTTTCCAGACCAGTGAATGTTGATAGCCTCTAAAGAGCTGATACATGGCTGAGAGAAAGGTGAACGGAGCTTTGATTGGTGTAATAGAATAAGGCTAACTTCGTGAGTTTTCGGTAAGGCTAATCGCTTGTTCGTGAAGTCCGAAACTGAGATTTCGAGTTTTGCTCGTATCTCAACAATCGCCGTGGTTGTGCTTCAACTCATACCCTGCTCGAAAAATAAGAGGCAATAAATATATGTTGAAACACAGTAAAAAAATCTTCATCTCAAATAAAACTCATCTTGCAGTTAGGTTCTGTTTACACATTCTTCCTGATCAACTTATGATTTCTCTGCCGCTAATTTGTTGTTGCTTTTTTTACAACACCATCAAACCACACCTACACTAAACGTACATATATATATATATATATATATATAATATATATATATATATATATATATATATAGTGTACATATATATGCATATATGCTTACATATATACATGTATGTATGCTTATATATATATATATATATATATATATATCATGCACACACACACAGCTCGTAAAAAACCGCATCGATCTTCAACTCTTCACTTTCTTGTATGCAAAATATAAATTCATCTATTCCATTATTTCATATTGTATAGGCATCTGAAATGGACCTTAATGATAGGTCAGTATGATTGTCAGCCGTTACAGTTCATTACAACTTTTGCCGACTTACTAGTGCCGTTTTGAGCGGTTTTGTTGAGATTGAAAACAAATTAATGAACTGAGTTTTATCTGATGGCCACCTACAACCAGCACACCTTGTTTTGATTCGAAATTGGTTTCGAGAAGTGTTTCTGTGCTTCAGCTTCTCCCCATCATTGGTGCTAAACGTCGTCATCTCATAACATTCCATATATTGTGGAATAATTTACACGTGATGCGTTGAGGAAAGGGATCGTTTTTGCTGTAGAAAAATGTAGGACGTATTTTAGATTTGCAATTAAACTTCCGCTAGCTCAATTCATGCGGTGCTCACTGCTGAGCTCGACATCCCATTGAGATCGACACCCTCTGAAGCTAATCAGACTTTTATGCCTTGTGTTTTTCGCAACTGCCAAAGAGTTCTGTATAAACCTCGCTTAATCTAAGGATAAAGAAGACGCGACGCTTGATACTGATCAATTCCTGAGGGATTCGTCATGCAACAGACTTCATCGACCATCGTAGAGGTGAATATTGTCTATACGCATATAGGGCCTATTCAATAACTTGTGCTGGCCCACTGATAGGTCAGGTCGGTGACTATGGCCTTCTACGCAAGTCTGATACGACTCCACTGACCGCAGAAGGATAGAGCGCTTGATGAGTATGCAGCGTGAAATGAAACTAGCAACCGATCTAGCATTGTATCTTGCAGGATATCTGTAACCAGTGCGCTACATCCGCACAACAAATTTGACGATTCTGTGCATGCGTTCCCACGGTTGTCTCCGATGGCGATCTGGCGAGTCAGCGAACTCATCATCGTCATCACCTCATCAGTCAAAAAATGAGGACAGTCGACCTTGGGTCCCAAATGAATCAGTCAGTGATTCGACAATGGTATTATAAGGAGTCTTCCATGATTCTTCTCTAGTTTTCACAGTTACGCCCTTCATACGACACACTAAGGAAGCCCTTCATGACGGACAGGAAGGAAATGTATGTCTTTTGAGTGGATGACCGTTTTCACTCATTTTATCTGTAACCATCATCTACATGCCCTTGACTTGCAATTTTCAGTCTGATTGTCAGAACATACGCAAAAGACAACCATACGATGAGCTTTCGAAACAGGTTCACTATGATGACGTTTCGAAACACCAAGCAACCCGAGAGTAGAAGAGACCACTTTCTCTCATTATGATGATTTCCCATGGCCTTTGATTAGATAAGAGACGAAAGAGGTCACGGTAAATATGAGTGATCAGTGCACCTAGAACAACGAAGAAGTTGTTACAGAATGATCTTCATGAAGTATGCAATAACTTTCCAAATAGAGTTTCACCATTCGAAAACGAACTTGAACGTCATGTAAGCAAGATGAACGCTACCTCCTGTAGAGATAAAGCTTCGACAGAAAGGGAGATACTAAGAGTATCTCGAATCAAGGAAATAAAGAGAGTCTGTAGTTCCAATCAACGTTGGCAACCAAAGATACTGTACACCACCGTATTTCCTGGTATGTTCAAAATCGGGTAAGCCAAACTGCTCCTTAACGACAATCAGTGGACCTCGGCAGTTCAAGGCTGAGTCCCCTATGGACAGCTGCCACCCAGCAGCTTAGTTGTCGCTGTTGATCTCTGTGCGGCCCCC
>JAHQIW010006368.1:0-78087 GCA_019055375.1 Parelaphostrongylus tenuis
GCAAGAGGTGCAAACTGAGAAGCAGTCTACGTCGCAACAGAAGAGTACTCGTTTGATCCACTCCATGTGACGCTCTGCTGAAATCAAGAATTGCTCGCTTCTCTGCCATCATCTCCCAGGCTGACGTCGTAGACAGTAGAATTCAGTGTGTGAGGTACTATGGCAAAAATTTTCCTGGATCTGTTAGTTTTGCTCCATAGGGGCAACGCAATTAAGCTAATTGAAGCCTATCTTAGGCCGCCGACGTTGTGTGCATTAAGGAAAAGTAGCCATCATGCGAGTAGATCCCCCCATAGCGTGAAAATTTTTTGACGTTCACTATTAGTTGGGTTTTCGAATGGAAACGTCGAACTCCTTCTGAAGCTTGCAAAATCGTGCTAGGTTGACCAACCTACGCTGTATATCGCACAATACCCAGAAACACCTTCGACTCACGGATGAACGGTGAAATTTTTAAACGGAGGTTTTTGCCTTGAACCACTAAGACTAATCATTGGAAATATTTTATGAAGCGAGCAGCACCTCTACAAGAAAAGCACCCAATTTACAAGACAAATGTATTTTTCATTCTGATCTTTGCTAAGCCGATTTCCATAGTGTATATGGAGGACATCTTCACAGTAACACGTATTTAATTCTAATTCAACATTAATCGAGTCTCGGTAGTTGAATACATGAATCATGAATAATCCTTTCTCGATGTTATTCAGCCAATTTTAGACCTCAGATATGAGCACATCTCGATAGGCGAACAAGTATACCATTAGTTGAAGCTTTGAGGTGTTACCACGCCATGGATTCCATATCAGTGGGTTTATTACAAAACTTTCGTTGTCGTCTTTTCAATCCTTCTCCAGTTAGTTCCTTCGTGGCCAGCAGTCAAGCAACGATGAGGGATTTTTCGAGTTTTGAGCGGAAAAAGAGTGGTAGATGTGATTTCTTTTTGTAAATTCTCACGTGCTTTTGAGAGAGAATACGAAATCTAAATTCATTACACTGTACATTTCAACGTAATTTACATTATTGCTCTGACCAATCAACATCTATCTGATTTATCAATGGTTTTTTTTGCGGTCGATGGGTTTTCGCGGTTGCATGTGACTGACGTTTCGGCAAATACGCCTTCTTCAGAGCCTGAAAGTATTATTCGTTGTAGCTTTATTTAGATGACTACATACTGTGAGAGGAAAAAAGGGAAAATAAACTGAAAATCTAGGGTGTTGATAAGCAATAACTGGTCTAGAACCAAAAACCATTCAATGTACAATCTAGTACAGGGACTACCTATGTTGTTAGCGCCAGGGTGACGTATGAACCCGCCACCCATGTCACTAGGTCAATTTATGGATAGGGGTCAGCTGAAACCTATGCTAGAAAATCAATCTGAAATAAGGTGCCATGTCGGTTGGTTATGTTAAGGCACTCTCCCTTTTTGTTCATTTGCGGGTTTCTGGAATTTATCCAGAAAGCTTCAAGGTCTTTACGCGCCGATGTTTTAGATTCGTGCCCTAGGATTTTGACTACTACCTCGAAGTCGTTATGGTTGTGTTTTTGTATCCTGTGTGTACCTAGAGGTTCACTTGGGTCTTTATTTGCTTTTTCGTCTAGGTGTTCTTTGATGCGGATGTGAAGTGGTTTGTATGTTTCGCCCAATATATTCTCCACCACATGTCTTACAGGAGATTAGGTGTATTGTACCTACGCTCATGCAATCGCCGTCTCTACCGTTGGGACATATAACGCAGTCCTCTATATTACATGACGGTCATAAAAGCGGTTTCGAACTAATTGACGACGCAGTGTTTTAGGAGGAATTTCTACAATTCCTACAGAATCTTCTAGACCACTGTTTTTTAGACACTTTCTTATAGCATTACTGACTTCGTCTGTTATGAAAGGTAGTATGAGAGGCACCTTATTGTTTAGGTGTGGCGCCCTGTCGTTCCCATTGCGAGGATTTTCGCTCCTTTTGGACCTAACGTTAGTTGTTGTTCTATCTTTGTACTCAATAGAAATGGCTATTTTTCGCGCTAAGTCTAATGATTCCCTTTTTTCATTGTCTCCCGTACAAACACTTCAGCTGTTCAATACATATTTCGGATTAGTGCTTTTTTACATGTGAGGAATGAGAAGAAAGGTAATGTACCAAGATGCTTTTGTTGTTACTAGGCTTGCGATACCATTTTGTGTTGTAGCCACTTTCACTAAGTTGAACTTGAACGTTCAAGAAGGGAAGCCAGCTCTCTGAATGTTGTTGTTCTCGCGTCAACTTAATGAACTCTGACTGTCCGATCAGAATTTCAAAGCATTTATCCATCTCCTCTTGTGTAGAGCAGATGAATAAAGCAATCGTCTATATATCGACACTAGAGTATTGAACGCCGATGGAGAACTTGGAGCTTCCACTTTTGACATGAAAGCGATAGCTAAGTGGGTGCTAGTCTTTGCCCCATGCCAACCCTCTAATTTGTGCGAAAATATTTTCCCGATCACCTAAATATCGAACAGCTTAGGCATGACTTAAGCAGTGCGATAAGCTGTTAGACTGACAAGCCAAACATATCTATGCTTTCTATGTTTTCTATCAGTAAATCATGAGTGGCTTGTATTGCAAGGTCATTTGAGACGTTTGTATAGAGCGCTGTAACATCAAACGACTTCATTACATACGTATGATTTGGACGCGCATTAGGTGCTTTAGGAATATATTGATGTTGTGAAGATGGGTCGGTATGAACTTTGATAATTGCGGCAATAAGAGGCCAAGAAACCACGTTATCCTCTCTGTCGGCCCTCCCACACAGCTAATGATTGGTCTATGTTTGAACGTAGAGGGATCGGTAGACCCAAAATCATTAGTAGAAAGTTTATGTGTTTCAATGAGTGTGTAGAAGACGGGGCAACTGGTGTTTCAATTTTTAGTTGACGGATAAGAGATTGTTGTAAATCCACAGCTTTTGCCGTTCGGACCCATTCTTCATTCAATTTTTCATTCACGAGTTCACAGAAATGCTAACCAAAAGACAATGGCTAAGCGAGTTATATTAAAAAAGCTTTCACTCAAAGCACCACAAGTAATAAATTGGAGCTAGTTCCCGATAGGTAGTTACGCCCTTAAGCGAGTGGTATTACACTTTTCGTCGAAGCACGCAAAGATTTTTCTGAACTCCATGATATTAACGAGATCCTTCGACCGAGGCGTAAAATGCTACATTTCTCTTGCTCGTGACAAATTGAGCACACTCAGCGCTTTTCAATTATCGACTTTTTTTCTGTTAATAGTGCGAAATGTAGCTAAGTAAGCAGCTCCATGTCATTTCAATTCAATTGTTGACGAACAACCTCGCTACAACGTTCTGCATTGGCTTTCAAAAGGGCAAGTGGTTAGTCAGAGAAAATGCGTAAATAAGGAAAAAGTATGGCGCACCTCGTCCATGTAGGACACGGCGCGGCTTGTCTTCATATTATTGGACAGCATAATAACAAAACGGTCAAGCTCTGAGGAAGGCAAGACTGCCGAAACGTTAGCCACGGATACGATCTCTATTGTACTACTTTGTACAAATAAACTTGCATTAAAAATCTCGTGCATGCTGAAGCAAAGAAAATAACGGGATATTTCATATGCCGAGGTTAATCAATAGTCGGTCTTGGGAAGTGTTTACAAGAAACATAGTTTTGCATCTGACAACACGGTGTGCCTCTCTTCTTAGATGAAGTAACGCTACTAGGCTGTCCCATAATTTCTTTCCCTTGTTGTTTCAGTCACTTTTCTTTTTTTTTGAATCGGGATATGTCATAAGGCTGTGGTATGTTTGGTGGAGAATGCTCTAGTGACATTGGCCACGACAATAACGAATAAGCTTTAGCTCCGCTGGTTATTCAACTGAGCAACAAAATTGATCAACAGCAGTTACGCTCGATCATGCTCTACGACTGTAAGCTGACGCTAAAGTTAGGTAGACGCCAGAAAACATTAACACTGCATTTGGATCAGGCACTACTACTGGCCGGAATGTGAGGCACTGGCGTACTTCGACGAAGGTTATACGGGCTTTTCAAGTCCTCACTTGACCAGCAGCTCACCATTGACGAAGATCTTCTGCGCCATAAGCTAGCAGTCCATCCTGATGCTAAGTCAAAGATTTAGCCCTTATTTCGAGCGTTTTATTAAAGCCACACACAGATTTCAGTATATCCTACAATTATTATTTGAGCCAACATGTCATGTGGTCTGTTAAATGGGTTGACTTAATGGTTTGGAGCAGAGATTTGGAGCAAGCACATTTATACGTCCGTAGCACTGTCGCTTGCCATCTATATGGAATGGGCTGCAGCAAAATGATGTCTCGGTACACCTAACGCATCGAGCGACCACGAACGTGCTGCAAGCGTAAGCATCTGCAGAAGTATTCTGCTGCGGCCACGCAGGAGTTCTCAAGTCGATTATCATTGGCGGTGACTCCTGGTTACATTTGAAAAACAAACACACGTTGCGCCACTGGTTGTCTCACGGCAAAGACCCGCCGGCTCAATCCAACTATCTCAACCAGTGCTCAAGTTCCGTGCTTGAAAAAAAATTTGCTCCCGACTTTAGTAGTTGAGTCAGCATACCAAGTGATCTGTTATGGGCTCTTGTACAGCCCGATACACGTGTTTCGACCTAGCAACCCCTTCACTTGGGCAGGCTTTTCGTCTTTAGTCTTCGTAGAATCCTCTCGGGGGTTCCTACATCACCCTATAAAGGGGTAGGCAAGAAACGAACGATTTACACAATCGTCATCAAATAAAAAATCACAAAAACTGGCAATTTTCGGCACCCGATCGCTCTTGGCTGTTATCCTTGAAACACTATGCAGTTTATGTTCCAAGGATACCAGCCAAAGCCGGTCAAGTGCCGGATATTACCGATCTTTTAGATTTTTCGCATTGTGTAAATGTTTGTCGTAGTGTACCTCTTTATAGGGGATGTAGGGCTCCGAGAGGATTGGTTAAAGGCGGGTTGAAAATTCGAAGCACGTGTATCGGGCTGTACAAGAGCCCATAACAGACCACGTGACATGTTTTCTTAAATAATAATTTGTGAGATATATTATAATTTGAGTGTGGTCTTGATAAAGCACTCAAAATAAGCATTAATGTGTCTTTCCCACCCTGAAATAGCACGCAAGGAGAAAGCATTTGATGACTGAAAGTAGTTCGAAAGTGACCTCAGCGATTTCCTAAATCGCCAGTCGCATTCTTTCTCGGATGAAAAAATTCAGAGAGTTGTTAGCAGATATTCCCATTTCTGTGATTGCGTTGGTGGTTACATTGCTAGTCAGTTGTTTTCTTTGGATTAATGAAAATTGAAATGAGAAATAATCTATGGACAACCCAATGAAAAATGTATAACAGAGCTATCAGAGAAACTGTATGAGTGTGATTGACTGAAATCCACCACTTTACTGTATATGAGATGTTAAAGTCCGCCTTTCATATGAGGGACAAGTATTGCTGATTACAGAGCTAGTTAATAGTGTTGACGGTTTGACTGTTCATCTATCTAAATCAGAAAATCTGAATTTCTCGATCTTCTCACTTTTCCTGAACATTATTATATATATACATATATACATATACATATATATATATGAGCGCATGTGGCGCAGTGGGTTAGAGGTGCCTTGCGTCGCACACGAGGTCACTCGTTCGATCTTCGCGCTCATGGCTCACCAAGCCATCCGTCCCTCCGGGGTCGGTAAATGGTACCAGACAGGTCTCAGACTACATATATATATATACATATATATATATATATATATATATACATATATATAGGTGGTGACGTGGCCGAGTGACTGTGCTAATCGTCGTGGCATGCGTAGAGACGAGCCCCACCCCTCACTTCTCTCCGGCAGTAAACAACAACGTCGTGTGGAACGTCACAACAAGGCTGTCCTCGAAACTGCAAGCAGCTTGCTCATTCAGTATTCTACGACGTTCAAGAAAAGACGAGAAACGAGTTGAATACTAAAAGTACTGAGATCCGCACAGCGAAAAAAAAAACCACTATGATGACGGATCAAATAAAATAAAACAAAATAAATATATAAGCCAATTACAGCTGCATTTGGCACCACAGGAGAACTTGTGAACATGTGACTTGCCAATTTATTGCTGCTCTAATGCTACACAAAATGCCGGTTGGATTGATTTCAAAAAAATATATGTCTCAAACATATCACAGTTCAGTTGACTGTTGCCGATGCTGAGATGAAGTGTGATCCAAATGGTCCCGCTGCCAGCATTCGAACCGCTGTGTTCACTACATTTTGCCACGTCGTCCTCGACCAATTCTCCTGATGACATTTGTGGTCTATACAGATTTCGTTTCTTACAGTACAACTTTTCACAAGACAAAAACCGCTCCAACCGTGACAGTCCCAGAGATTGTCAAGTGCGGTTGAGGAATACAGACAATCATCACTCCCATCCTACACTGCTGTTGATCAGGACAAATTCCCGTTACCGTGTTGCTAACGATGACGCATTTCTCATCATTCATCTCTGCAAGACTGCAGGTGTTTATGAACTTGGAAAAGACGCTTCATCTTTTATAATAGAAACTAAAAAGACATTGAGATGGTACTGGGTGCTTATTTTCTTTGATTATTCAATACTTTTCATAACATCACTTGTCATATTGAGTACTATATCGCCCTCAGAAAAAACATGATAGGATTTATTCGAAAAAAGACTTCGACTGAACACTACAATATTATCACTTCATAATAGCTGTCCTTTGTTTTTAGGCAATTTTCAGTACTTTTTAGAAGCTCTTAATTTTTTCGGGCAGTATAAAGCACGGTTCTGCTTTTATAGTGCCAGTTATATTTCTGCATTGAACTCTCCAATAAACGTTCTATACTGGAGACCTACCCGCATTCATTGTTAAATCAAGATGAACTTTCTCGCATTGCCTTGGAGCATAAGTGGTTCTAACATCGATTTGACTTAAAATGGACGAAACTACAGCGTCAGGTAGAAGAGCACTACATGCTTGACTTTCAAGAACGTCATATACATAAAGTGCAGTTGTCTACTACTAATTCAAATAATTTACTCGAAAGTATTTCAGAATGCATTGTATCTTGCTATGCAAATTATTGCAGCTAATGAGGGCTGACGTATTCTTAAGAACTGGAGCTCACCTTTTGCACCTTTGCAGACCTCGCGAAAAAGAACAAAATGTTTGAAATACAAGACCTGCCAACATACTGTTTGCATTATAAGGCGCTGTACAAATCCCTGAGCATTCCCTTCGGTTGGTGCTTCCGGGAACCTGGGCTTGTTCACTGGCTGTGTTAGAATATACCATGGCAACAGGCAAAGTGAAGCCAGTTAGATTAAACGTCCTCACGCTTGCTGCAAGAATATTTTTTAGCCTTTTAGTTTATATTTGAAAATAGATGACTATGTTTCGTGATGCTAGATGATATCTGGAACTTTTCCGTCATCTGTACCCTGTTTCGACCACTGGAAAAAAACGTATTTCCTGGTCGCTTTTAATGTTTATGTAGTTATTCTATAGCTTAAGACAAAGGCTTTATTACTGCGCTGAAACAGCAAAAATAAAATCCTGTTTCATTTAAGCATTTCTCGCTGGCCAAATCCTTTTCCTTAATATTTGATAGCTAGTCGACAGGCAAAATCTCATGATTTCCAGTGATGCCTATGGTTTCCAAAATGGACTTCTCGTTGGCTGTAATAGCTAACAGAATATTGGGTTCCGCTATCCACATTCTATTTCGACCCTTCAGAAAAAGCCCTTTGTCGCTTTAAATGTTTAAGTAATGATTCGATAGCTTAAATCAAAATACTTTCTTTCAAAATGGCTTCATTATCGCGCTGAAATAAGAAATTTATGTTCTGTTTCTCATTAAGTATTTCTCGCTGATCAAAGCTTTTTCTTCCAGACTTTTAATAAACAGCCACTAGACCAAGTCTCCGAAATTCCAACAATTTGATTGGTTTTTTGACAAGGACTTCTCAGTGCGATGTAACAATCAAAAGAAGATTGTGTTTCACACTCGGCGCACATGTGTTTTAACCGAGGAGGCTATGCTTGTAACATTGCCAAAATTCGTGAACCAAACGCAAGCTTCATTCAATGACCTTTCTTGCACAAACGCTCGGTTCGCAATACGAAATGTCTTGTAGGAACATGACTGTTTTCCCAGCAGTTGGTGAAAAATTAAGTGTCATATTTGAGGGAGCTCGATGAAAAACGGCAGAAAAACAATCGAAAAGCAATCGATGTGCAGCGGACTGGCGTCGATTGTTGCGAAACCTTGGTCACACACTGAGAAAAGCGTTGGCTTTGCGCCAGTATGACGAAGCCTTACCCACATACCGCCAAAACGTGGCGGCTCAAAGTGGGTGCCCCTTGTGCGAAACTTAGCATTCCTTTGACTGTTACAGCGCAATAGAAAGTCTTTTTCAAAGACAAAAACATTACTGAAATTCTTGATATTCGGTCTATCAGTTAGTTATTGAAATTAACAAGCTTTTCCTGAAGGGTCGAGACACGGTGTTTAGGGAAAAAAACCAGTTTTGCAAAACCCATTTTCTTTTGGCTGTTACAGCACAATATGATTTGAAGGACGTTTTGAAAGCCGAACATCATTGGAATCCTTGAGATTTGGTCCATCGATTGGCTATTGGAAGTCTAAAGAAAATTTTCTTGTCAGTGAGCAATGTCTAAATGGGGAAATTTTTATTTTTGCTATTTCGGAGCAGTAATAGGGCCTTTTTGAAAATATGAAGCGCCGTACAAATTCTTTCAGTTCAGGCTATCGAATGCTATCCAAACATTAAAAACGCCAATGAATGCGCTCTTTGCAATAGTTCAATTAGGATGCGGATAACGAAGAAAAAGTGCCAAATTTTATTACTTCTGTTTAACTTTTCATATTTGAATCTCGAACTCCTCATTATTCACCATTGATTTCATCGAGAAGCTCATACTAAAAAAGCTCTTGAGTACTGCTGATGCTTCAAATATATTCATTCTCATTAATGTTTATGAACTCACACGTAAGAATGGGATTTTCTTTTGTATAAGAGAAATTTTAGTTCATTATCTTGATTAGCAGGTATCACTCCACATCCCAGCACTGCTGACATTGTATCTAGCAGTGAAATCAAAAGCGGATGCGTAGAAAGTCTCACCATGTTTGCATGGATTTTCATTTACTCGCCTAAATTTCTATGCAAATATTGCTTACTCAACCAAACAAGTTGTTCACTTTTCCAACAGATCGCTCACAAGGCAATACCAGATCTGCCATTTAGCGCTTATACTTGGATAATGTCAACGTGACCAGCTCGCTGAGTTTCACAGAACTATTTGGTATTTTCAATTCGCTTGATCAAAAATAAAAACTTTCGAGGTCGTCTTGCGACTTTTGTGACTGATTCTGCTATTTCAAAGAGAACGGAAATTGGTAAATGTGGATAAATGTATGACAAATGCTGTATGATAATGATCTAGCTAGAAGAGACTAGTCAATCATAAATTTCGACGAATGTATCAATTGCTTTAGAGGCGTGACTCAACTCCAATTCACGCCTCCTCATTTCTGATGCTGCGATGTGTTATTCTGACTTTCTCAAAACGAATAATTTGCAATCTACAAAGCGCCATAATTATAACTGTAATCTTATGAAGAACTCTCTGAAGAAGATATTGATCGACGAAATTGAGCCAAACTATAAGAAAGAAAAATTACACTTTTCATGCTTTGGATGTTCTCATTAGCCTCTCATAGCTAGTACATTCTAGAAATCTCTTTAATTGATGAAGTACCACGGCTGGCACCCAAATTAGATACTTTTGAAGAATGCTACTGCTTAGTGATCAGAGACAGGCGGTGTACGTGATATCAGTATGAGTACACAAATATAAGAAAGCAAAAAAAATTTTACACTTTATAGGATTCGTTGTGCATCGAGATGGGAAAAATGAGCATTCTCGAGAGCGTGACTAAAGTGACACTGAGCAAAGACTTTTTTGCTCACTCGCATGGATATTCTAAAATTTGCGTATAGGTAAAAGTTTATGGCCGCTTTCAATATTCCGCAAATTCTCCGCGATCTATAGACAAAAAGGAAAGTACACATGTACATTTCGGTCGCAGACACAACAGATATTTGCTTTATTTTTCCAGTTACTTCACAAATAATTATTGAATCCTGAAATGCTGTTTTTGAAAATAAGCAGTATAAGACTTAGATCCTATTAGGGCACTGAAATGATCTGAAAGAAACTGTCGCCTTTTATCCCATTTCTCGTCGATTGATTCGACAGCGGCGCAAGTAATGCTTCCGTTTTCCCTATCGCATGCGATAGTAGCTCAATGGGTTCTCCTCGCTTTAGGGAACGTCGCACACCACAGCTCTCTTCTAGACGTTTTGTGATTTAGAATCATTGGATCGGTAATTTTTGTGTGGACATAACATACATAACATTCTAGAGAACTCATTTGGTAACGCCTCTTCTCCATCAAATGTCGTTAGGGTCCATCATGTGTCTGCCTCACCTTATCTTTAATAGCTTGGCGTTTGAAATGGTATCTCTGATCTCCAAAAGTTGAGATAAATCAGAATTTCGCCTTTTGCAAGATCTGGCCACTTCTGTAGTTGACCTATCGACTGCGCGAACATTAATGACAAATGACCTTCTATCATTCTTACCTAGCAACGAGATTTTCTAATACGCGCATAGAGGCTCATTGCGATGGTAATTCAGGTTTAGTGTCTGATGCACACGTGTGTTACTTATTGCGGTTTCCTCTAACATATTCGAAATTCGGCATGAATGAGAGATATGGACATCGAACTACTGATATTGAGTAATGCTCAAAATACTTGTTATAACCAAATGATCCCCGGACTTCCCTCTTTGAGGGATCCCACCCGGTTAGTCGCGAGGGCACGTGGCGCGTCCCCAGGTGGTAGATAGGGGAATAAAACGCAAATCAAAAGCGACCGTGTGCTTTCCAGAGACGCAGGTGGATTCAGGGGACGAGCTCCCTGCTTCTGCAGTGCCGACTTGACAAAACTCTATTTCTACGAGTCAGTCGGCCAAAAGCCAGCAATCAAGCTGCTGCAGAAGTACATGGAGGCGATTAGGAGACGCCTCAAACAAGCAAGCTCCCCCGCTCCTCCGAGAGAGACTGGCAAGCTACTTGTGAGTACCCAGCCCCCACGTTTAGAGCCTGGCAAGCTATAAGTTGGGTATCAAAATGCCAAAAACAGTAACAAATATGGGCCTCATTCCCCTGACCCCGAAAGAGCCCCTGGTACGGCAGCGCCAGGTAGGAGGAGATACGGAGAGGCTGCTAAAATCTCAGGGCCGAACTAGGTTGCCAAGATCGAAACGGACTAGAATGACGATCTGTACCAACAACGCAGGAACCCTTGCTCACGAATCCGCTAGTAGAAGATCTATTGATTCCAGCAAGAAGAATAAGGTACGACGTCATTGGCCTGGCTGAGACGAGAAGGCGCCATCCTTTTCACGCTGTTTATGACACCGGAAAGAACTGTTCCTTGGAACATGCGATCGCAGACGTGTCGGCGGCGTTGGCGTCCTCGTCAAAACGATTTTGACCGTAACATATGATTCGTTTGAACAACTCACAACCCGTATCGGACGATTGCGGTTGAATACGGATATGGTTCTAGCCGGCTTTGACCATCTTCTTGCTTACGCACCAACATCAAGCTATGACGAAGACGAAGTCGAAGCGTTCTATATGGACGTCGAAAAATTCTTCAGCGAAGATCATTCACTCTTCAAGGTCATTGTCGGGGATTTTAACGCAAAAATCGAATTTAGAAGAAAGTCTGAAGAACGTCACATTAGACGCACTGGACTAGAATGGAATAAAAGAATGCGAGGTTATCTGAGTTTATCATGGCGTCCAAACCATCCATGGTAACTCGCAAATCCAAAAGGCTAACTCTGAACGATGGACTGGGAGTCTCCCGATGGAGAGTACCATACGAAATAGACCACATCTTAGTAAATCGAAGAGTTCTGCCTGACCGATGTTGCTGTTGTTCCTACATCTACACGGGATCAGACTATCGCCTCCTTCGCGCTATGTTCCATTTTCGAGGAGAAGGAGAGAAAGCCGCTAAATTCAAACAGCGAAGTCCCAGAACTACCATAAACTGGGATGTATTCAAATCATTAGTCTGCTCTTGGGAAGATACCGTTGTCGACAACATCGACGAAGAATACGATCGACTCGTTGAATATCTTCGCGTTAGCGCTATGAAAGCCGAGAGTCCTGGGTTCACGAAGAGACGCTTGTCTCCGCAGACACTCGAGCTGATACGTCAACGTGGAATCGCACGAGCTACAGGCAACCGAGACCTTACGTCCGAACTTGCGAAACGCTGCAGAGAAGCGATAAAGAAGACCTCAAAGAGAGAAGGGCAGCAGCTATGGCAGAAGCTGCAGAAGCTGGGAAGAGCATATCGCAAAGCCCAGCGAGGCTTCGCCAACTATAAGACCAAGATGATTGCACTCCGATATCCTGACGGAACACTTACAGCTTCAGAAGGGCTATGGAGAAAATCATCCACCAATACTACTCGGATCTCTTCGCTAGCCATGTCCTCTTACCGTCATATAAATTGAAAGAGGACGAATATGTCGTTCCACCGGTCCTCCCTTCCGAAATCCGACATGCTATATCGTCGGCTGAAGAACAGAACAACACCCGGTCCAGACAGGATTAGACTCAGAACACTGAAGAACCTGCCGCCAGTTCTCATCAACACCCTGGCTTCGCCTCTTCACTCGCTACCTGTCAGAATGCAAGGTTCCTATTCAATGGAAAACCAGCAAGACCGTATTGTTGTTCAAAAAGGGAGACCTTCACGACATAGGCAAGTATCGCCCAATCTGCTTGCTGTCCGTTGTCTATAAACTCTTTACTCGAGTCATCCTAAACAGGATTGACAGAACACTGGACGAAGGACAGCCATGCGAACAAGCAGGGTTCCGAAGAGGATTTAGTACCATGGACCACATCCACACGATTACAAGACTCATTGAAGTTTCACGAGAGTACGAACAACCACTCTGTCTCACTTTTCATCGATCTGAAGAAAGCCTTGATTCAGTGGAAACAGAAGCGGTTATAGAGGCTCTGGATAACCAGGCGTCCCTACTCGGTACATAATGATCCTTCGTGAGCTTTATAAAGATTTCACAACCAAAATATCTTCATTCTACAACAATATCACCATTGACGTAAGAAGAGGGGCTCGACAAGGCGAGACAATTTCGCCAAAACTATTCACTGCCACCCTACAAAACGTCATGCGAACATTCAGAATGGGACGATATGGGAGTGAAAATTGACGGTCGCCAATTGAACCATTTTCGCTTTGCTGACGATATCGTTCTCATAACACCAAACATCAGCCAAGCGGAACGAATGCTTGACGATTTCGATGACGCCTGTGGAAAGATTGGTCTTCAACTGAATCTAACGAAAACAATGTTCATGAGGAACGGATGGGTTTCTAATGCCCCATTCACGCTCAACGGAACGACAATCTCCGAATGCTCCATTTACGTCTATCTAGGTCGTGAATCAACATGATGAACGACCTAGCTCCAGAGTTGAGCAGGAGGAAACGAGCGGCTTGGGGAACGTTTAAGAGCATCGAAGATGTAGTGAAGAGGACAAAGAACATCCGACTCCGTGCCCACCGTTTCGACTCGACAATTATCCCTGCCCTAACGTATGCAGCAGAACCCTGGTCGATACGTAAGCAGGATGAAAGATCACTTGGCGTTATCGAACGCGCAGTCGAAAGGTCGATGCTAGGAGTATCCCGTATCTCTCAAATGAGACAAAGGATCCGAACTTCCGACCTACGTCAACGATCGAATATCAGAGACGCCGTTCTACACGTCAGGATATCGAAAATAAGGTGGGCCGGACACGTGATGCGCTTCAACGACAACCGATGGACGAGAGCCGTTACCGACTGGATTCCTCGGGACGTCAAGCGCTCTAAAGGAAGACCACTGACCCGTTGGTCCGATTCTTCCGAAAGCGATGGAAGAAAGATATGATGCTCAGCGATTCCCTAGAGCAAGGAGGACCCACTGGGCTACTCTTGCACGCGACAGGGAAAAATGGAAGAGTTTGCTGGTACCCGCTCGAGTCACTCTAAGATCAATGGGACAAGTGATACAGGTGAACCAGATGATTCTTACAAAGGGATGACGCCAGGTGGTGTTGGATGGAAGCGACATAGTCATTCCTGAATTTGATAAAGGGGACTTCGTTTATTCATTATTTACTACACGTCAGAAGATATGACTTGCTTCAAGGTGTGCTATCACTCTAACTTGTATACTATCGTAAACTTATAAACACGCATCAATCCAGGTTTTCATTGTACCTTTTTCTATCTCAATCGGTATTTGGTCTAGCGGTTCAATGTAAAAGTACTACTATTCATGAGACTCTTCTACATTTCACTCTAAAGTCGATACACTAAACCATTCTTTGATCAACTGCTCTACATAGAAGAAGATGGATGCATGTTATACCTTTATTTCAAGTGTTTTATTTCGGTCGCGCACAAATTCAGTGGAAATGCTCCTAAAGCTCTGAAGCGCCAAGTGGTCTATAATCAACTGCACGATTGCCTCCACGATACGAAAAATCTAATAGCATACCCTAACGGTAGAGACGGTGATTGCATGAGATTTGATGCGATATACCTAATCTTTTGCAAGGATTGTGGAGGCGGAACATTGGTGAATCGGTAAACCAATTTAAATCCGTATGAAAAGCACGTAAGTGAAGAACTCATATCAAAACAAAGTACTCCACTAGTACGCAAAGGAAACAAAGGCATGGTGTAGAACATTTTGATTCGAACATCACTTTTTTCTTACAAGAATCTAAACATCTACGTAGAAACACTTCAAAATTTTTGGAGAAAAGTAAATTCAAGAAAGGAAGCGTGCTTCGTAGTTACGCGTGACCCCAGCATTAGCAAATTTGCACGAATCTTTCTACTAGCATCCTTATGCCTTGTTGAAAAAAAAAGCATTAAGTTATGGATCAATGCTGATTTCAACATAAGTCCGTCCCGGTACTTAATAAATGGCTGTCGCATCATATTAATCTTAGTGTTGAGTGATGGTTCTCATTTAGATTAGAGTAGTATAAAAATAGTTCCAAGAAAATAGAATGTTTCAAGCCTAAGCGAGGTTGGTACGCCATACACCGGTGTTTCGGAGGTCTCGTCTTCCTTGTCAGTGACCCGCGCTTCACATCAAGCGGTGCATTGTAGCAAGGGGGTAGGCGTATGTGGTGACGGCACAGTGTACAATGACACTGGTCCATCACCACTTTTTAGTCGATGGATCCCGGCTGGTAGAGCGAAATTCACATGGCATCGACTGTTATTAAGACCTAGGTTTAAAAAAGGTTTTAAAAAACAGTCGATACCATGGAACAATTTCGCTCTATCAGTAGTATAAAAAGCATAGAAATGGGCACATATTAAAAGCAAATTGCTTCTACATGGTGAATCAATGTGTTTTTGTGGACTATAGGCCCTACTTCAAATAATTCTAACCCACATGCGATTTACATCTTTGGAGCAGTGAGGTGAAATCTTCATAATCCTATTATATTCCCACTCCTTAATCCGCTCCGGCTATGCGCTCTATTCTCGAAAAATCAGAAAGTCTGTATTGACATAAAATTAAGCGTCACCCACTACTGCCCATGCAAAATCATGATTGGAACTAAGCCGAATATTGCAACTCCTCCAATGTAGAAACGCAAGTCGAACTCATATACACGAACTGATACGGTTTTGTAATTAGAATTTATTCACATTAGTCATTGGCTGTTGTTTGATTGAATGGTGAATCATGCTGATATTTTTGTCTCATTGAGTTGAGAAGTTCGTGAACTAGGACTAAACCATGTTGATGGTGTCATTTGTGATAGTCGTCCTATGTAAAATTACAATTGTTTCATAGAGAAAGCAAAGAACTAGTTGATGGTTCTGGAAGGCAGACTTTCTTGGGAAACTGACAGCAATCAACGCAATGTATCCACGTCACTTGGTCTATGCTATAGTGAAGCATCAAGCCTTCTGCAGTGCAGGTACATTGAGTATCATCGGATACTTTTCCGTTGAACGGCACAAGATAAAATCTACTCCCTTACGTTGGGCAACAAATCCTTATAAGAGTGTAATAATTCTCGTTTATATCTTAAATCATATATCTACATATCATTCTCGCAAATTTTTCTGCGCGAAATATTTCTCCGTTTCTTATCAATTTATAGGTTTCCTTCGTTAACGTTATATAGAAAACTTTGCTCCATATTTCTGTAGCTATAGGCTTCCAATTTAATTTTTATTGCCAAATAAACCGCCACTACGCCTAAGCCATGAGAGCAAAACGTGCGCTCCTCTTCGCTCTTTCAACGCTTTTTTAAACTTTCTAGAAAAATAGAACTCACAAATTTAGCCGATTCCATGCCGTTCGTTGCGAATGTTGAGAAACTCCATTCAAACCGCCATTCATACACTTTTGTAGAGCAGAACGGGAGCTCACTGCGAATCCCAATTTGTCAACGGTGATACACTACATTAGGTCTCAACTAAGTTTTCGACTTGATCCAAAAATGCAAAAATTTATTTCCCAAGTAACCGAAAGTATCAAATAACATTAATTGAAGTATTCAGCGTCTGCCTGGATACAATTCTGCCAGCGCTCCTGCAACAAATCAATTCTGCGCTTAATATATTTTTGCACATACTATTCCAGCAATGGAGCCGTCACGGGAAGTCATTCGCAAGCGTCAATTGGATTCCGCACGATCTCCACAAGCTCAAAAGCATAAGAGGAAACAAACTACCCAAGCTCATCTTTGTCGTCATCGCCGCTCTTCGTTTGTGAACAGAATTATCACCATTGATGATAAGTGGATCTTCTTCAAGAGCTAACGTCGTCCAAATCAGTGGTTGTCACCAGGTTAGCAAGGAAAACCGACACCGAGACCAAATCAATTTGTGCCAAGAGCAATGTTGTCATTTTCTGAGGCCGAAGTAGACCGAATCATTGAGACTTGTTTCAAAGCCGTCAGACCATCAATGCTAGGCTATATTGTCTGCAAATGGAACGTTGCAATCATGCACCGTTCAAGTCACCGCAGTCTCTAAGTCATTTTGCATCAAGATAATGCAAAGCCACAGGTTGCCAACGAAAACAAGGATGAAGTTGACCCATTTGGTGTGAGAGCACTTGGATCAACCGCTGTATTTGCCAGATCTATCTCCGTCCTATCTCTTCAGATCATTGGAGCACTTGGTTGGGCAAGAAGACGCGTTTTCAGAAATCAATCACTTACGTGGAGAATTGATTGCTTGGTCAGCATCGAATAATTGTGAGTTTTATGGGCGCGGAATTTATTTTTTTCCGCAACGTTGGCAGAATTGCATCCAGGCAGGAGGAGAATGCTTCAATTATTGCTATTTGATACTTTCGATTGCCTGGAAAAAAAATTCTGAATTTTCGGACCAACTTCGGAAACTCGGTTGGAGACCTAGTATTCAAAAGGTTTTTTTTTCAGAAAAAAAGCACAGTATTAGGATCAAATAAAATTCTTTTCATTCAACCGTTTTTAGTGGAGGTATGAACTTTCAACTATACCTTTGATGTACAGTGATATGCAGAACTTTCGTGCCAGGCGGGACTCGAATCCACATCTCACTTTATCCGAGAGTGCGTGCACTAACCAGTTGCACTATTGGAGCCCTTCTGCACACCACTCTTTCTACGCTAAAGCGTATCTATCTGTCAGCCGCCAACCATCGACGGCCTGATCCGTGTAGTCGGCGTCGACATTAAACCCCAGTCACGCTGACATTGGGTATTGATAATCAAATGAAATTTTTTATCTGAACGCTTCTAGCGGTGGTATGAATTTTCAAATGTGCCCATTGATGAGAGTTTTGCGCATCACTCTACATCAATGGGTATATTTTAAGGTTCATACTACCGTTAGAAGTGGTTAAATAAAATGAATTTCAGTATGACAGGTAATCAGTTCTTGAGCCACGTATGTGGTCTATTATATAGGGCTGACTTATAGAGCTCGACAGCTCAAAATGAATGTCATTAAATCATCAATGCCTAATATCTGTCAGCATGACTGGGGATTAATGTCGATACCGACTACCCGGGCCAGGCCGTTGATGACTGGCAGCTAACAGATAGATGCGTTGTAGCGTAGAAAGAGTGGCGTGCAATATAGGCGTCAGTAGTGCAACGGATAGAGCATGCGCTCTCGGAAAGAGTAAGATGCGGGTTCTAGTCCCGCCTGACACGAAAGTTTTGCACATCACTCTACATCAGTGAGTCCTAGCTTTGCCATATTCACAGTATTAGCTGATTATCTGAGAAAAAGCGAAAAATTTTGTGGCCAAAGAGTCAAAAGTGCCTCTCGATAACAAAATTGCATTCCTTTTTTCAAATCTTTGTACTTTCTTATGGGGATGACTTAAGACAGCTTGGAAAAAGAGCAGAAACTCGTTATGAACTAGCTAATAACTTGCCTTTACTATTAGAGAACGCCTCTTAAAGCTCACTTTGCTTATCATAGCTGGGAAATGTTAATACGTGTCAGAAAGCACTGCAGTGATGGTGGTTGATTCATGCGTAGGGCCTTCCGAAAGAAAAAAATTCGGTACTTCTATCCGAAAAGCTTAAGTAAGAGTAACTACAGCTATAATACCACTGTCTTACATTTAACTAGTCATGAGATAGTGAATCTGCATCTTATCTATAAGGGCCAATCATTGTGTGGTGAATTTTCGACCTGAAGAATCAAACTCTTAGCTCAACACCTCGCACACTGAATGCTCATATCTACAACTCTAGGCTGAGAATATCCATGAGAATTGATCAAATCGTGAGTCTATCAGATATTATTGAAAAAGGATGGAACGAACACACCCACAGCACGCTATATAGACTGCTTTTTGCTAAGCACTTAGAAAACCAGATTAGTTTTCCTATAACACAAATCACACGTTGCTTATGAGGCTGCTAGTCACGTCAAATTTTCTAGCAATCGTTCCACAAGAAGTGAAAAACAGAGAGGCCGACGTTTGACATTGAATCGATGCAACTCTCATCGTTAGCGGACCAAGAAATTGTTTTGAAATATCGAAAGACAGCAGCTTTGTCGAAGCTCAGTGTTAGCGCCTTATACTGTACCAAACTGCACTACTTGTACAGTAGTTGTACCAAATTCCGCGGCTGATAAGAGCGTACTGAATGCGGTTACAATAAGCTGGAGGAAGACATCCATGGCGAGAACACCTGAAAACTTGTTGTTGGGAACTCGACGTCAGATGAACGGCCCAGCGTAAATAAACAAATGGTAAGGAAGTTTGAAAAGGAAACATGAAACGAGAACGGAGTTCTTCTTCAAGAACTCGTTTTCGGAGTACGTTCCTCTACCACACTTTCAACCCATAAGAGACCATGTGTATCACATATGATGCGTGACTGTTCGAAAGCATCTCAAGCTGGACAAATGTTCTCTCAGTTATCCAATAATCATTTATAAGCTTTCATCACTGCAATTTCAACGAAATGTTTAATTTGAAAAAACTTTTATCATGTTGTAGCAAGGAACATAAAATTTTGTTTAACACTCAATTTCCTCCAGTTGCCCTGATGGTGGATCGGTTTCGCCGCTCACTATAGTTTTTCTAATCAGTAGACAAAGTTTTCAAAAACTTTGATTATAGAATTGGTTTTTTTGAGAAGTTATTATAGAATGCTGTAAGAGCAAAATAAGATCACATTTAACGCTTAAATTCTTACCTCGCCGCTTAAGCGTCATAGGTCGTTTATCGATAATTATAGGTAAAGTTCATACCTCTGACTTTTATACGCCTCAAAGTTTATACTTTATGCCATTATATTACCGTTATATAAAGAATGCAGCATCAAAAATGAATTTTCAACAAAGGTTTTTTGATGTAAAGCGGTACTTCTCTTGAATATCTTCATTCTCACTGGTAATACCACATCTTCGTGATGGAAAAACAAGCCTTCAGTGCTGATTGCGCATTTGTGTCGCCTGTCTTGAGAGAACATAGCTTGATTGCACATCTTCTACAACTAAACACCTCTAATAGAGCTCTATGTGGGCCGTGAATGTAGTATGTAGCTGGAGGAAGTGTAGGAAGAACGTTCATCATTGTAGTGAATACTTGGTACTTTTCCCCTTTTCATACCCATTTTCAAAAACGATTTCTTTGCTTTTCTCGGTATTCTCCAATCACCGATAACTTGAGTCTCAAGAATCCAAGCACTAAATTTTTATTTTCTAGTTGGTTTCATACTAAAATAAAACAGTAAAAACATTTTTCTCACACTCAAGCATCCATTGCTGAACACAGCTTATCATTCAGATTTTTCGATAACTATTCGATAGTAGAGTGTAGTACAAACCTCAACGATTTCAAATACGTGCCTGGTTTCAGGAAAAATTTCTTAGTGTGTTGTTACAGTTGAAAGAATATTCACTTTCTACTCAGCTCCGTGTCGACCGTGCTGTGCAATTCACATGTGTTCTGCTATGCCCTGCTTACGCGCCGAGTGCGAAACCAACATTCTTTTAGCTGTAACAACGCATCAAGAGATATAAAGAAAAGTAACGAGTTAAATAAGAAGTATTTCGTTTGATCCTTAATACCCAGTATCTATCAGCGTGACAGGGTTCAATGTCGAGACCGACTACCCGGGCCACGCCGTTGACGGCTGGCGACTGATAGATAGATGCGCTGTAGAGTAGAAAGAGCGATGTGCAAAATGGATGTCAGTAGTGTAACGGATAGAGCACGCATTCCCGGAAAGAGAGAGTGCGGGTTCTAGTCCCGCTTGACGGGAATTTTGCACGTCACTCTACATCAGTGAGTATCTATTTGAAACATCATGGCACCGCTAGAAGCCGTTAAATAAGAAGTTTTGCGTTTGAGCCCAATGAAGTTTCTGTAGAAGTGCTAGCACTTTAATCCCCAAGACCGACTGTCTATGAACCTCGGCATGTTTCAGTATAATTCCTGACTTTTTCTTTAAGCCAAACATGAGGTGTTCCTCAATCTTTATTTGATAGCTAACGTTCCGGCAGTTTGCCTTCTTCAGAGCCTGGAAAGGTCAAATTTTCGTAGCATTTTATTAAAATTTTCAGGATGTAAGCTAACACATAGTTACTGAAACTCAAGAAAAAAGGATGTGTGAGGCGAAAAATGCTTGAGTGTCGAACCTGAGTAAAACCGAAGCACAATTATCCCTCCACGCTCATCATCCCTTCGGCAAATCATAATTTCTCTAATTTTATCGCATAGGCCAACTATAGATGAACTGTATCGAATACAGCATGCCCATCATTTCTAATAAATTACTCATTGCATTCCAATGCTTATTCCGTATGATGACTCCCGGCTTTGTATGGAACTGAAGAAGGTCAAAACTGAAGATATTTCTTGTGATACCCTCTGTACAGTTCCATACAGTTGATTGATTCCCAAGTTCAGTACTACTGCCCAGTAAACCAATGTTTTCGTTCATACAAGACACATCTATCTAAGCCATGGGCATAAAAGGGTTAGAAAAAAAATCTTTTTTCTTCGTATCAAAGTAATACAATAATTCCAAAAAATTTTGCAAAACGATGGAAGAAAAAGTCAAACATGCATCAAAAGCCGAGCGATTCCCTTCGCGCGCCTCGATCTTTAAAGCGGTTCTTTAAAGATTAAGAAAGAAAGAAAACTACCGACGAATTCTCGCGTAAATATCCTTATATTTACAGGCAGAACATAGTACTTCTTTGAAAACTCAGTGATTTCTGGATTCGGTACAGGATCCAGCCATCGCCTTCTATGTGAGATTTGGTTCAGCCATAAGCTGAAAAAAGTAGTGTCCTTGTCTAGAAAAAAGGATTTCGCGTACGGCGAGGATGTTTTCAGTGAAGCGCAGCAGATGAAGCAAGATCTGATCGAAGGCTACGATTTCCGTGTACGGGTCAGTAATTAGTCAAATATGATAGAACACACTTTAGTAAGGTTATTCTTACTAGACACAACGTAATTGCTCCATTCATAATCCACGCTTTCGATGGAGAAAACCAAGTATTCATAAAAGGCTATAGTTGAAAGCTTTTTTGAACATTTCTACGACATTTCATTTAGACTTACCTACAATTCAATCAAATTTAACTTTTTTTCATCTTTCTGCATACTTTATTGCATAAAGTGCATAAAATTCATCATGCTGGCGGAAATTAAAAAAAAACATGATTATTCGTCAAAAACAGTTATGCTTCTTGCATGCAATCCCACTTCATCGATAGTTCTTAATATTTTTTAATTATTGGCGCAGTTCAGATTCCCATTTCTTAGACCAATGCGTAATTTGCTTGAATTCTTCATTCACGGCTCTGCTATGCAAAAAAGGGATAGAGATGTACAAGGTCCTTCCCGCTCTCTTCACCTTGATTGAGCCTTTTAGTGCAAACGCAATTTTTTTGCTTTCAAAAGAGGTTTTGATATTAAACTGATAGCTAAAATAAAGTAAATCTGAGCTATTTATTTTCTTCCTCAAATGACCTGATTTTTCGCCCCAACAGTTGAAAAAAAATTTTGTTTCACATCCAATTATTACTCGCCGGATAAAGTTTTTTCCATGAGCAATTAGTCATCATTAGGCAGAAAAATCAAAGCAATCTCAAATGTCTACTTGGTTTTTTTGAATAGGACTTCTCGGAATGCTGTAACAATCAAGAAAATATTAGATTTTGAATATCTGGATCATTTTCGATGTCCGCTTTTTGTTTTGACCTCTTGAAAAAAACGAATTTTCTAATTTTCTCTGGAGCTGTGATAGCCATTCGGTAGTTGAAATCTCGAAAATTTTGGTGGAAAACATTATTTTTAATGCTCTCCAACAATAAAACTCAAGGTGTCTTAAGACAAATAAAAGACAAATCAGTTGAAATCCTCTTTGCCTAGCCTCTAGAAGTGGTTGATCAAGAAGGATTCCATTTGAGCCTTAATACCCAATATCTGCCAGTATGACTGGGTTCAGTGCCAGAGAGCGACTTTTCTCGCCAGGCCGTTGACGTCTGGCGGCTGCCAGATAGATGAGCTAGCGTAGAAAGATTGGCGTGCAAAACGGGCGTCAGTTGTGTAACGGATAGAGCACGCACTCCCGGAAAGAATATGGTGCGGGTCCCGCCCGACGCGAAAGTTTATCACTCTGCATCTTAAAACACTCAAGCATTTCCCGCTGAAGAAAGCTTTTCCGCTCGACTTTTCATATTTCTTGGATAGCTCAAATCTATGTGATTCCCACAATAACTTCTCTTTCAAAAAAGCTTCTTATTGTACTGTAACAGTCAAAAGAAGATTACGGCTTACAGTTAGTTGATGTGCTAAAGACACGTGACTTGGAGCCGGAGTCTAGAAATCTCACCCTTTAGAGTGCGTAACTCAATATTTTTTATAATTCTGACAAGAGGACCACCTACAGCATCAAAGCCATTAGAGATGGCAATTTCTTTTTGCTTCAAGCTCAAGGATTCTACCTTGTCTTCTTTTTGTGCACACACTTGCAGCTGTTCGGAACATGTTCTTCAGAAGCGCGCGTTTTATGTGTGAACGATGAGCTGATAGGTAATGAGCTAAGATGTTTTTCTTGCTTGGCTTTCGATACCATTTTGTATTGTAGGAGTTTTTTAAGTCATATTGACCGTCATCGTCCGCAATGGGATATCAGTCCTTTACAATGACTCGCGATGGCCTTCCGCTGAATCGAGCCAGTCCTTGTTGTCCTTCCAGGCAAGTCTAAGACGAGTCTGGTACCAGTTTACCGATCCTGGAGGGATGAATGACTTAGCGAGCCATTAACACGAAATGGAACCATCAACCTTATGTGTGACACACAGCACCTCTAAGCACTGCGCCACATACGTTTGCATTTTCTACAATTTGAAATTTCCTTTAAAAGAGAAGGAAACTGGAGCTTTGTGTTAGTACAACAGACTGAATTGAGTTGATAATGATTGCCACGTGCAGAAGATCTTTGTAGAACTTGCTCAAATCGCTATTATTTCATAGACATCCGAGGTCACGCAAGGCAAAGCCCTCCTCAGATCGTCATCACACAAGGCTGTCGTTAAGCCATGTGAATTAGATAGAGATTAGTCACTTACGACTGACTCACACCGTATAATCGGTAGGATTATATGGTATTGATTCCTCTGGGGCTTCGAATAGAAACGTCTCACGCCTTCTCAGCTCGAGGACCCTGTTGTAGGAGTCAACCTTCCACTGAACATGGCAGTCCGGTACTCAGGAACACCTATTCACGATGAGGAGCAACCTTTCGAAAACTTTGTTATTACTGCATCTGAAATTTCTTAGATCGAAAACTTCGATCAGGCCTTCTCATAAGTTTTGGCACAAGAACAATACACACCAAATTAATAGTCAGAAGAATATAATGTTCTTTCTCATTACAAGGGAACAAATGAAAAGTCGACCTCATTCGCCAAAGGAACTTTTCATAGGGGTGTCGGAAACGATCGGAACCATCGCAAAAGCTGAGACTTGAGACTACAGCTCCACTTGGCCGATTTTTACACCTCCCGTTTCACAGTCGCCTTTTCGCCTTCATTATTATCACGGCGAATAATGCGCTGGAAGCCGAAAGCCATATTAATGTGTATAGGAACTTTCGTATTATCTTAATCAATCGCTTTATCTGCAATATCTTTGAAAGCGGAGGAAAAATTCCCAATTGAATAAAAATATGGCGATCGTTCAGCCTCGCCCCGTCCCTAGCACGCCTCCTGTCACAGCCGTCGCCTTGTCGAAATGATAGTAAACAACCTGTCGAAAATGTTGAGCTCGATTTTCTTATGCTGCCAGATTATTTCTAAAAGTCTGAATAAAAAGCCTTCGCATGCTTATAGCAGCTTTGCATCGGCAACTGCAAAAAAACTATAAGTGCAAGACTCCTTTTCCTAGTATATGAAAAACTGAAAAATAAGTTAATAACAGTAACGCCTTAATCCCTTTCTCTTCCTCAAAACTTTTCAAACTATTATTCGATAGTTTGAGTAGTAACAATCTAAGGAAGGCTTGGAAATCTTGTTTAAAATGCAATTGTTTGAAGGTTTTACTTTACTGCTATCATGACTTTTTCCTTTTATTCTGGGATATTTTTTAGTAATTTGCTAGAAACTGGTATTTTTAGGACAATAGCTATCACTGTTTAATTTTATCAGTGGCTGTTTACTTCTACTCGCAGTTTCTCAAATTAACAAAAATTATTATGCACACACCCATATCCATCGCTAAGTTATGAATAACATCATGGCAATGCATCGCCTGGTAAGTGGTATTCACAATAAGTTGACCCAAAATGGCCGCAATTAGAGCTTCGTGTAAAAGTACGCTACGACCCAGCCGTTCGAGTACATCAAAGACCTAAGAACAACTTGTTACTGATTGGTGAAGCTGTTTGGGACCGTTTCAATCACCTTATGAGGAAATATAGAGGAATATGAGGAAATACACATTATTGCTAGGGTCCGGGTAATTCTCAAAAGCTTAAAGCATGTTTCCTACGCTCTTGTAGAATTCGTGAAAGCAACTGACATACGAGAGTTGAAACGCACAACTTGCATCACAAGACGTCCCACAAATGCCTTAACTTCACCCTCATTTTCAGCAAAACCAGGAACCGGAGCAGATATTTAAGGTTTTTCCAGCGTAAACCATGGCGACAAACGGAGTCGTGAAATCGGTGACGGTGAACGCTCTAGTGCTCGTTGCAGCGAAATTTTGCAACCTCTTGAAAGGATCATTGAAAATCAAATCACTATGGCCTAATAACTAAAAATTCAAAATTCTTAAATTCTGATTAAGTATCACATATAATCATTCTGATTAATAGGAATTAACCTACTTAATGGCTGCGAACATTTTCAATATTACAACAATCTCCTAGTGATTACTTTGACCTGCAGCCATAACTCCACATCCAAAGCTGTCGAGATTGTGACTAGGAAGTGAATTATAAAGGCACCTGTTGGATGTCTCGCCATGTTTATAAGAATATTCACTCTTGGCCTTGAAAGAACGATACAGATATCGTATATTCAGCTGGAAGCTAATTTTACATGTTTTTCATCGGATCATTCACGAAGTAACAACGGATTTGACAGTTGTGCTTATGTGAAAGTGACGTCGATGATGCAGCCCTTTAACTTCTTTGAGATTTCCAAGGGTATCCACTTGCCTAATTTAAGTTTTTTGCACGTTTTATGACAGATTCTGTCATTTCAAAGCACATGTAATTTGGCTATGAAGTGAAACGCATTTCAAGTGATGATGGACGTGAAGATGCATGGAAGAGATCTTCTAAGCAAAAACATCAGTAAATGCGCCAAATGTTCTTAAATGGCGCAGTTTAATTCGGTTTCCACTTTCTCATTTTCGGTGCGAAGACATAAAATTGTGACATTTTCGAAAAAATTCTTCACTTTCGTGAATAACGAGGTTATGAGGTTCCATTTGAGCGAGATTTCGTGCAAGAATATTTTAAATGACAAAGTCAAAACAAAGCCTTCGGAATCCTTTTTTACGAGAAATTCTAAGGAGCAGAAAGGGAGTTTGCTAATCTTATATGCTCTACATTTACCATAAGTTTACTTTTCCTATTGAATTCTTCATTGGCGGAGTGGCCCATTGATAGTTTAAACTGGAACCTCTTCGAAGTTATATTGAAGGATTCACAAAACGGGTGGAGAATGAGATTTCACCAAGAATACACCAGTACGAGAAGACAAGAAGGAAATGGCACCGGTACCTCGCAGGAAAATAATAACTGCTTGACTCATGAAGTGGACGTTATTGAGAAGGCGAGTGAGCTGACATTGAGCACAGTTCGCACACTTCTTTACTCACCTGTCTAGAAGTTCCAACTTAATCATAACGTGCAGAGCACCGTACTTTCTCGCACTTTTACACGATATGCGAACAAAGCAGAATATGTTGTAAAACGCTTTAATACTGTAGTTTCGCTTCATTTGTGCACTGTTACAAACTCCTCAGTGGTCATCCCATTTGTACATATATTCTGGAAGGTCTCGTGAAGAGCACGAAGCGCTGCTTTTTCATGATTAGCTTCCAACTCAACTCACTCAGAATTCACGCCCTTGATGTGGTTGAAAAATTTTCGTCCAGACAAACTCCTTGAAGCAAATATTGCCGTTGTGTTGGCATATCGTATGTCAGATTCAAATATGCTCTGAATTTCAGAAAAAGCTACATTCAGTGTGATTCTGACACTTGCTTGAAGAGCTCATCACTAACAACCGCGTTGCATCGAATTGAAAAATGTTTTGAAAAACTTTCATTCTTTGTTGTTTTTTAACAGCAGTGAGCAACATGGTGCAGGAAGCAGATGATTTCACTTATTTTCAAACTACTAACAAGAGTATTTCAGCTTGAAATGTGCTAAGTTCTATTTTACCCGATTCTCAAATGCCAAATCGAAAGCACTGCTAGCGTTGTAGAGTCATCGTTTGCGTTACGATTTTTGAACAATGATTGGAGATGAATAAGCAGTTCCGTATTGCAAATCATTTTGTGTCGTGCCAGTTCCGTATTGCTGCAGTTCCGTATTCTAGCAGTTCCGTGCTGAGATAATCCTGCGTTGCATTAATGCTATACTTTAGCTGATGTGTGCCGTTTTTCGTTGAATTGCTGGACGACGAACATTGTCGATACAGGATTCTCCGCACATTTTCAGTACATTGCTGTGAAAAATGTTGAGGCTCATGACATGTTATCAGATTGATATCTCTGTCTGATGTCTGTTAGTGAAAAACTGAGTTCTTGAGTGAAATACTTTTGAAATTTCCGAGTCAAAAATTTTTCATAACAAATCGCAGCGAAGCCATTGATTCCAAAACCGATTAATTGAATACTACTTAGCAAACCACACAAAATGAAGTGACGAAACAATTCTGGTCGCATGATTTAGAATAAAACAGTGTTTTATCAGCATTCGTTGAAATTGGCGAACATAGTATCCCTCTGAAAGCGCATTGAGTATGACGTTGGGAAATTGCGTTAACAAATTTTGGTAGAATGGCGCGAACTGTTTCAACACGGAACTAATACACTACGAAGCTGAGCATTTAGTGCCACAACGAAGATCAATGATTATGGGAGCTATATTTACCAAAATCTAGCACATACAGCAGTAAAAACAACAATAGCAACGAAAAAAAACGTGCAAAGCAACTCTTTCTTCAAACCAATACAACTTTATGTTAAATGCAAGCAAACCTTATGCAAAATACAGAGTCTAGAAAGGAGCCATTACAAGACAGCTATAGCTACCATATTCACGTTACAACAAAGACACTCCTAAGCATTGTTCCCTTCGGAAAAAAGAAAAAGCGCAATAAAGTTCACGAACAAGAGGTTCAGAAAATACAATAACATTCCCTAAAACTAGGCGCCCAAAAATTTGATTATTTCATTAAACTACCATTGCCAGTGCATTCGAGCCTATTAAACGAACAAACTAAAAACTAATAAAAATATCAAGACATTCTAATCCTGAGCATGCTATCTATACATTCAATAGAAAATAGATTGGAAAATAAAAAAAGCGCGATAAACCCAAGAAGAGGAGGTCCAGAAAATATAATAACATGCTCCAGAATTAGTTGCCCATAAATTCAAAAATTCATTAACTACTAATTCAAGTGCCTTCAAAATTATTACAGAGCAAAGTGAAAACTATTATAACATCAAGTCACTGAAATGCTGAACGTGCTATCTAGTCCATCGATACTTTATTATAGATATCTTTTGTTGATTATGAGATCAAAGTCATCATCCTTGCGCAGGAACAAAAAACATCAACGCGAAAAATTCTAGAAGCATTTTGGATTAACACCACCAATCCAAATATGAACCGCAGAAAAGAATTCCTCGTTATCATTCGTGATATGAGTCTGTACATAAGACTGTTGTTTTGATGGATATTGTGCATTACGAGCTTATGTTATCACCTTTCGGGGAGCCCCACTTAATCATTCAATAGTACACATATAAAAAGCGGTGAGTATGTTAAGAGCTGATTTTGTGCTTGATGCGATAGAAATCTAGGTCTGGTAATTTTTTCTAAGGGAGTAACAAAGGTGTTTGACTGACTGGATTGCAGACAACTTGACTTTTATAGGAACTGTAGAGGGCGAACTGCCGAAACGTCAGCTGTTAAATGAAGATAATTGTAACACCTCGTGTTTGGCTTAAAGAAGAAAATCAGGAAGTATATTGAAGCATGCTGAGGTTAATAGACATTCGATCTTGGGAAATGTTATATATTTTTTGTGTAGTGAAGTCTGTGAAGTAAATAAGATATGGGATGTTTTCAAGAATTATTAGGCTGTATTCAATCTACAAAAACCGCTCAATCACAGTTTCACATTGGGATTAGCATCTAGAAATCAATAACCAATAAAGACGCGGTAAACAATTTTTTTGGTCGCTGCTCTATTGATTAGTTCATAATATGATGAAAGGGTTAAAAAGGGTTCAGAACAATGTGAAATGATTTCAAAGGGTCGCAATTACTATAACCGCGTACCACACTATAGGGTGCGGTCTGTAGTTTTGAGTGGAAGATGCGATGGTGATGCAGCACATTGTTGCTGCGTACCTTTTTCTTGATATTCTTTTTAGTTCATAGTGTCATCAAATGTCGAGTTAAAGTTTTGGGAATAAAAAAAAAACGGACCAACGTGGGAGAAATAGCGAGAGATTGAACCGAATCGATCTAGGAGATAGATTTTCTGCCGTATTCCTATCCTAGTAAAATCGATTCCTAGGCCTTGCCATGACGAAATTTTCATTAATGGCGCGATCTGTAACCACGTACAAAGCATACAGGATTATCACGATCAGACAGCAAGAACAGTGACGTCGACGATCGTTATGTTTTCATCTTCCATAATTGACGGTTGCTACTTGATATCTAGAAGGAGAGACGTTAATAAATACAAGTCAGGAAACTGTTTGAATTCATATCACCTACCAACATTTGTTTGCCTATTATTATAATATGTTGCTTCTTTACCAGATACGATACCTTCTATAGTGAGAAGTCGTGTACTTCTTTCATTCGAATGAATTTCCCGCATCCGTACCCTACCAAAAGGACTTCTCATCTGAGGATTTTGGTCCTTTGCGTAGTTCTGCTCTAGAGCTCTCAGGTTTTCACTACGAGCAGTGACATAAATTGTTCTCAAATCAGTGTGGTGACACTGTGCTACCGAGGGAAGATAATTTTGGAAGGTCCAATGCAGGGTAGGACCAATTTTTTGGGCACATTACTGAATGGAATCTTTCTCACAAGCTTTATCAAACGAAGCGGTGAGTCGACAAAAGAAATCTTTTCGGTCTTCAGAAAGTTCGACAATCATTGAAGTATTAGCAACTGGTTTAGCCGTATTTAAATATGATGTAGTGCAGTTGTTAGAGGTGCTGTGCAATGCACACTGGGCTAACTCGCTAATTCGATTCCGCGCTAAAGATTCACTATACTTTTGACCCTACAGGAGCCGTGATATTTCATTCGAATTTTCACAGCGTATCACAGTACTGACTTGACACATCAATAAGCCACTACAAGTCATTACAGCTGTCAGATATTTCTTCAGTCGTTTCAATAAGATCGATTGTGTTGAATACTAGGTGAGCCTCTTATCAATGTCAAAAGCTTCCATATCCTTTACCTTCTTCTGCCACTTTACATTTTTTGAAAAATTTGATGCTCTAAATCTCATACTTTTGTTTATCAAAATGCTTCCTCACTTTTTGCAGCATTTTTACGCTCAATTGCCATAGGCAATGTTTCTGAAAGAGAAATAAGAACGCTTGCAACAAAAAGATAGATCACACTAATTTCTGGCCATGTTGTCTCGCATGGAAACCGGAAATAGAGCTGGATCCTTCAACTGGTAAGGTGCATTGACTTCATTCCCAAAACTAAGGAATTTTTCACTGAGTTTCGAAATGTAGAGTATGCTTGCAATTTGTTGAGCAGATAAAATTGCAGCAAATATTGTGCTCTTCAAAGCTTGCTGAATCACTATTTATCTTTAAAAAATTTAAAATTAAACTTTCGAATGCTTTCGAATCGGTCCTAGATGAAAATGAACGATGCAGGCAACAACAGCTTTTCCAAATTCTCCTTTGCGTGGAAGAGTACCCTAGTACGAACTAACCGTCTTATGAACGCTTATAACTAATATGACTTCCTTCTAAGGTCTTCGTAGAAAATTCTTACCTTGGACTCGCACTTTTCCCTTGTTTTTGATTTTGTTGGACTCGATCGCTGCTGCTTTTGTCCACCTGTTGTCGTCAGAATGAATTACGTGTTCGGCCCATTGTTTTCCAACCATTTTGGGTGAATACTATGTGCTACGTGATCAATGGAGTAGGTGCGAAATTAGTTTTGTTTGTCTTACTAATCTGTTGGGGTATGATTTGGTACCGCAGTATCGACGGCACGCTCAAAGCACTGTTCTTTCTTCAACCGGTAGCCCAAAAGTTTCTCAAAAGTACGATAACACAGGAAGAATTATAAAAAGGAAAGATGGGCAAGGTGCTATGTATTCTTAACCTTCTTCACCATTAATGCTTTAATACTTGAAGTGTCATACAATATCTCCGAAAGTCTCAAAAAATGATAACAGTTTGTATCAAATTGTGAGGACTGCCTCAAAAAGCAGTCGAGTAGAAACGTATTAATATGCTCATGAGAGATCTTTAAAAAATCGCTTTTCTGCTCAATTATATTGGACAAAGTTGTTTTATATTGGACAAAGTTGTTAATCAAAATTTATTGGACAAGGTCGTTGATCACAATTTATCGGAAAAAGTCGTTAATCACGATAGATAAAATTTTAAAGCGAAGTTGCTGTAATCAAAATCGCGGTGTCAATTATTGTTTAACTGCTATTCAATACCATATATTGCATTGTTTTGGATCAACAATAACAACATCATGAATTGACTCCAACTTCTGAGCAGCACTCCTAGTTCAAGTAATAAAACACATTCTAGTGCTTAATATGCCACAGCTGATCGCTGAATAAGCTTTAACGATATTTATGAACGCATCAGATATCACACTTTGAATGAGCTAAGCTCGTGGATACTTCTTCGTCCACCAGTGGCAGCCGAAATTTCCAGTTGCTAATGTGCTAGTAAAAAATCACCTGAAGATTTTCACTTTTATTTCAATATCTCTCGCACACTATCCAAAACAGGGCTTCAATTAAAAGCATTTTGTAATCGTTACTTCAGTTCTCATTATTTCAACCATTCTTGCATGCGAATCTGAGCAAACTCTTCGGTGATCTGTTGCATTTGTCTGTACTCGGAATGTTTATCATATCACATAACTTCCAAAGAATCATCAGATGTACACAACTTGAGTATTCGAAGGCAGAGTAATTTAAACACTTCCACGGCGGATATAAAAGCGTGGATTAACTCCCTTCATTCCCCATCGGTTTTTCTGAATCCTTCTCTCTTTTCTACACCATTCACTGTTTTTGGACAACACCACCTAATTTTTACACATTTAGTCACATTTCGATTGCGCACATCATAGCAGCAAAATATGTTTGGGAACATCATCTAATTTTCCACATATCTTTTAGTAGATTTCCAGATGATAAAAAGAAAAGGACAGCAGAAAAAGGAAATACTTGCAAAGTTTGTACAAAACTGCCATTGTTTGTGAGAGAGGCTTGAAATGGAATAGTAGACCTCAAAAGTTTTCATCAAGTATCTAATAAGGACTTTCACCGTCTGGTTTACATTGCGAGCTTGATACGTCATGGTAGAGTGATCGTGCTTTCTGGAAAAAAAGACGTTTTTGGCTAGAAAGTATTCCCTCACTCATTCCGTTTTGATGTTGAAAAAGGTATTTTTTTAAGTATTGGAGTTCAGTACAAGCCCAAAAATGCATTGAAGCAAAAATCAATAACATGCGTGAACATATTTATCAGGTATATCATATACAATTCCTTATGCTTATGGATATTTAGAGTGGTTATACTGAGTTTGATTTTCCTACAATATGTATTTCTAAGTAATGATGATGATTTTGTGCAGGAATAGTTTTGATCGCTACCAGTTGAGGCACACGATTGTTTGAGGGCTTTTCCCGCTAAGCAAAAGTTTTTTCCTAAACATCTGGTAGTCGTTCGAAAACTTAACTCTCAGTTTAATAATCTATTCCGCTTTAGTAGAAGACAATTCATCACGTTGCGGTAGCAAAAATAAAATTATGTTTGGAACTCATTTCATTCATTTGTCCGGCTGGGACTTTGATATGGCTCTTAAGTAAAATTGTACTAGTTATCAGATAGCCCAAATCTCGAGGACTTTGATTAACGATTCAGGAGCGAAAAAAAGATCGCATTGCACGCCTAAAATGCTACCGCACGCTTGGACATCATAGGTGGTTTATTGATTTTTATAGGTGAAATTCATTGTCAGAGGCATCTTATAGCTACACAAAGAATGAAATATTGCAAACGAATTTTTTACGAAAGCCTGTCAGTATAAATGGTATTTAATTCTCTTGAAATCCTTCATTTTTTCAGCCTTTGACACACTTGCTTGTAAAAAATAAACAAACTTTCAGCCCCTAGTGCCTTCTTATTACCTGTCTTACGAGCACGTATCTTGAAAACACATCTTTTACGATTAAAAGTTTCTAGTAAAGGTGAAGGTGGGGTAAGTGTAGGAAGAACGCGCGTTCATCATTGCACGTGAGGTTGTACGTTCCCTATTATCACCCATATGTAAAAAACGTATTCTCCACTCTTTCTAGGCGTTTCAGTAGTCATTTGATAGTTCAGATCTCAAAAATCTGAAAGGTGTAGTGTAAAGTGAAAAAAATGATATTCAACATTTAAGCATTTCTCGATGAGAAAAGCTTTTTCTCAGCAATTTCAGCAATACTTCAATAGTACAAATAACACCAAATTTGATAATGTTTTTGACATTTCAAAAAAATCTCTTTATTGCGCTGTAGCACTGAAACAAAGATTGCATTTCGCATGCGGCGCGCATGCCCTTACCGATATGTGGATGGATATTGCAACATTGAATTGAAGCTCTCGCTGTTCAATAACCAATCAAGAACTCAGATCTCGAGATTTTCGATGGCATGCTTGCCTTTCAAAAAACGTCTCTTTGCGAGATGTAGCAACATGTATAAGACTGTGTTTAACGCTCTCAACAGGTATATCACAGAAGAATTCGTCACGCATATGATTATCTAGAGTGGTTATGGTGAGTTCGATTTTCTTCTAGTATATATTCTAAGTAATGGTAAAGTTTAAGAGCAACCTAGTAGAAGCAGCAATGGTGCTTTATAAAAGTAAGAAAGTGCGACCCGTACCTTCTCAACAAAGTCAGCGACTTCGTATGAATCCATCTCAGGGAATCTCCACCTTTTACCAGGTGACAAATGATCTAACACGGCTGCTCCAGTTTCTTAGAAAAATTGAATCGACCGGCAGTCAAAAAGACTTTCGTTAAGATCGAAAATTCTCCAGCAGCAGCCAAACCCACTCGCAAAACTTCCGAAGCTCTTTGTGTATAACTGATGTGATGAAATCGAATGTAGGATGGAAAGAGTGTACAACGCAGATTCAGTTAAGACCTTTGTCTACAGTGCATATCGGGTTGCAAAGAAATACTAAGTCATGTGATTAAAGTAATCCAAATTCAGAAAGATTCCATCGTATAGTCGAGGCAAAGAAGTATTGTGCTCAGATTCAAAGCTGTAACGGACTACACCTATGTTATCACTTTACACTCTTAATTGTTGGAACATTCTCAATATTTTTTGTCATAATAATTGATGTTAGTAATTGGCACTAATAATTGATGCTCTTACAGAGAATGTACAGCAGTCTGAGCCATAAAACATGCTATTAGGGTGAATTTTTCATATCGAAAAAATAGAAGCAGGAATAACCGATAGTAATTGCACTTTATACTGCAGTAAAATTATTTTATCATTCGCCTTCCTACGTTCGAAGTAATTAATACGCCACGTCAGTTTTTGTTAATATAAAGTTGGAATATTTCAGCTGTTAAGTAAACTTCAAGAAATGAAGATAAGTAAATGTATCCTAAATGGCATTTCTCTCTAAGCATCATGTTGCTTCCATCCATATTTAAATCAACTTCCTTTTCCTTCAAATCACTATTGAAGAGAATAAAGTGTCGAGATAATTGATGACCACGATTACCATCGATCTCATTCACATAGGTAGCCAAAACTGAGAATACGTTAATGCAAATATCTTAATTTCTCTTATACTAATCTTAACCAAAGTTTTGCTTTTTGGTTATTTCTGCAGCATATCACGTTGACGCACTGTAGTAAGGAATGTAACGGAAAATCATGACAAAGTTTAGAGAAGCGGAACGAGTGACAGTCAAAATATACGGTAATCTTGATAAAATTCAAATTAGATTAATAGAAATCCCAAAGGGGATATATCAGAAACATGAAAATGTCATGGAAAGTCTCATCATCTAGTTATTCCCACTTCCTAATTTCATTCAAAACTCACAATAAATACTAGGAAGCGCACACAGAATGCAGTGGATGCTCAAGAAATTAGTGGAGGTGCACCCAAAAATGCAGTGGTGCTTCACCGGATTCTTCATTAAAGTCGTCGAGAATGTGTTACCCACTGGCTCCGTCGGTTTGTCTCAAACTTGAGCAATTAGACCTTTATATAACAATGCCATTACAACAATTAACGACATCACTACTGGACAAGTATCGCCCGTATAGGCTGTCGTCCCGCTGATTGCCTAGTGGATCGAGTGGGCACCAGCAACACTTCGATTTTTATCTATCGCGTGTAACAGTAGCGTAGTGGGTCTTATATAGATGAATTGATATAATAAAGACATCAAAATTCGTGATAAAAATGCTATGTCGCTGGGAAACCTTTGATAAAGATCTTTTTTCAGTGAAAAGAACTCCACGTGTCCTAAAAAGATATCACTTTTCACTGCGGGAGACATTCTCAGAATAAAGGAGCATTTCCAATCTCTTTCACACGCTTTTCAGCAATATTGCAAAACTATAAGCGAAAATACATTCTCTACAATAGAACTATCTTCTTTGGAATTGAAAATCCCCACATTGACAGTCATTGAGCATTCTTGTCGCTTACCTTGTGGAAGAAAGGCAGTCCTTCCCTTCTCATTATTTGTCTAATGGCCATAGATGTTTATGTTGTGCATTCAACTCCCGAACATCATGTACAATTCCTAGGAGCGATTGCTCTCTTGCACCTGAGCTTTAAGTTTCCCTGAGCGCCACCCATTGTCATTAGAGAGTGGGGTACAATTCTGGGCCACACTACTATTGACATCTCACCAATTACTAGGTTGGAAAGAAAGTTTTCATTGGCTTTGTAAAACATTCAAAATTTATGCATATATTTAAACAAGAAACAACAAAAACTATTCCTTAGAATATAGGCCATCATTATCCACCAATTTTTTCTATCGGTCCGCCTGGTTTCGGATCTGATCGAACTACCACTTTTTCGGCTTTGAATCAAACAACTCTTGGCATGCTTTTCCAACTCCATCGAAAGATTTAAATCGACTACCACAGAAAAGTGTGTCAGTAATTGGAAAACGCCGTAGTCAGATGAGCTTCGTCAGGGTTAAAAAGTGGATGCAGTAGAATCTCAATTCTGTCCAATTCCTCAAGCTTTGCCGCTGCTTTTTTATCTGTGTGTGGTTTTGTGTTGTCTTCCTGAAACACAGCGAGCTTTCGACGAACAAGTCCTGGGTACTTCTCGGCCAACGTGTCCATTCTGGAGCAGATATAGATAAATTATATATCGATAAGTATGATTCTTGATTTTCTTCTTTGAGCAGAACACGAGGTGTTACATTAAACTTTATTCGATAGCTGACGTTTCGGCAGTTCGCCTTCTTCAGAGCCGCTTTTTATATGTGTTCCACTGGATGATCCAAGTGGAGATCATGATCCATTATATATCGATAGATGCGCAAAAAGTGGACCTTCAAATGAGCTGCAAATCAAGCACGAATCATGCGAAAAAAACGACATTCCCATCCAGACGATGGAAATTTTCTTTCCAACCGATTACTCCGTCATCGGTTCCTTCATGATGTGATTGCACAGTACAGTGCAACATTGGCTGATGTTTTTTTAGAGTTCCTCTATTTTAGATTTCGTTAAGGTCACATTCACAGGCAATTTTCTCGGTAGATCACTTCCCAGAGCGCGCATCCGAAAACAGTGAGTGCTTATCAACCACAATGGACAAACGAGAAATATAGTGCTAAATATGTGCTGTCCATTTCATATTTTCTTAGTTTCACCACTGAGATAATATTTATTTCCATGACATCGATTGCATTTGGAAAACCTCGCAATAAACATTCAACATAAATTTTTGAGAATGTTTAAAGCCTTACCCGAGATTGATAAGCCAGGGCTTTACACGCGTGTTTCGGAGGTCTTGCCCCCCTCGTCAGTAGTCCACGCTGCGCACTTCATGACGACAGGAGCGAGACCTCCGAAACACGCGTGTACAGCCCTGGTGTACTAACCACGAGTGAGGCTTCAAACATTCTTGAGAATCTCTATTGAATGCTTAATTCCAGCTGTGTTAGAGTCATAGATTGTAAAAATGAGCGTGTCGCAGTAGCTGAGTTACGCAGGACGAGAAAAAAGGAGGCCAAAATTGGAATTTATTCATTTGACCGCTTCTTGCGGTGGTAAGATTTTTCAATATATCCAATAATGTAGAGTGGTGTGCAAAAAATATTTGCGCAGCCAAATTCGAGCCCAGACCTCACTTTTTTCGAAAGCCGTGCTAAACCATTGCACTATCGACGCTCGTTTTGTACACCGCTCTTTCTAAGCTACAGCGCGTTATATTTCAACAGCAGACCAATGTTTTTACACACCACTCTACTTTATGACCAATATTGTTAAAAGTGACTGGTATCAGAACAGTAAGTATTTACAAAGCCGTAAAATGATTGAAAGGGATTCGAGGAACTGTGAACAGCCTGCTATGAAGTTATCCAGCCGCTCAGTCTACTTCGGAAAATATTCAGATGTTTCGTTACGAAGTTTAACGAAATTCGGAGCGCTTGATGCTCAAAATGGCTCGGAAAGCTCAGCATCAAAGATTCGAGTGTCTGAAAATGTCAGCTAGCAGTGCCCGGTTACAAGATCATTCGTGTATATACTATAGATAAAATATGAATTGAAGGCGAGTTCTAAAAGTTCGCCGAATGATTCGTTTGATAGCTGGTCCTCGTTTGTCGAAGGCGCTTTCTGCGAATGACAATATACTTACGGGCAAGCCACTCCACAGTTGCCAAAACCGACGTCACTGGGTTAGCAAAAGTCCGCAGCGGCAAAAACCATGGGCCACAGTCATTTTTCGGCCTCTGTGGTGGTCTGAATAGGCATTTGCGCCACCGAAATGACGCCGCTGGACTTCATCAACAGAAACATCAACACGGATGATACAAGCTATCAGCAGCAACTTTTACGAGGAACACTGGAGGCTTGGACTACTCAACACAATGGTGCCAACAGATCTACGCTTCAGCAGAACTGGGATCCTGCGCATTCGGCCGGCTCAACGATTGTCATCTGTCAGGAGCTCTCCAGGCTTTGTGGAGAAGGACATTTGGCCGCCAAACTCGCAGGATCGCAACCCAATGGATCTCCCCATGTGGTCCGTACTGTATAAATAAGTCTTGGCTACCCGCTGCATTGTCGGAGACGCACGCGCTTGGGGACGAAATTACGGTGAAAACGTGTGAGAGCATCATCAAAATTTTTGCAGGCTACGTAGTAACTGTATAAAGGTCGAAGGAGGGAATTTTAGAAACTCGTTACAAACTTTTTTGCCTATTATAGTTTTTGATCTAGTAAACGCAATGTATCCTTCCACTGAATTTTGTATAATTCCCAATTTCCAATTGAATTTATTTGTTTGAGCAGTACTTTTCTACTATTGAAGAGTCTGAAAAAATTGATAGAACTCTTCTCGCACTCTGTTACATACAGGGCTTACCAATTTCCTAGAAGCATCTGCAACTTTTTACACAAATTTTTTCCATAAACAAAGGTAATCGACTCCTTCTTGCTTATATAAACTATCAATAATTCGTAGAAATTAGCAAAGGCAATGTTTCCCAGGCGGTGAGACTGGTGGTGGGTACCCATGTCATACACCTGCATGGACACTATCTGTGACTTGACGGTGAGCGACCACAGCTACCTTCACATTGTCACATTGATGTATTCTAAGAGGTTTAAGCTCAAGGGGCATACAGGGAATCGCATAGGAGGCTAACAACAAATCCATAGAACACGCAGATTGAGTGGGTATGCATAGTGGCAAAGGTTGCAACACCAAGTAATGTCTATAGCAAAGTATATGAGGATATGTGAAACGGATAATGTAGAGCGACATAAAAAATCCTGCTCCATATTCTTACTTACTTAGATACTTAGATGGTCCGTCTTTGCCAGTTATGAGGACCCCAGCACATATTCCAAATGGTATATTGCTAGCAGTGCATATAATATTCCTGGCTTCCTGACGTAACTTTGAAAGGGCTTTTTCAGGTCTTCATGATATCCTTTTCAAGAAATGGACATTGGTGACGGATTTCCGACTCGGCTTCCTACTAGTTGATTTGGAAATGATGTTTCGCCGAAATGAAAATAAGAGGTTGGAGAGAAAATCAAGAATTCTCACTGATGATGCAAAAGCCGAAATCCGCTCTATATCCTATATAAGTCAGACCTGTGAATACACTAAGAGTTCAAGAATCATTGAAGGTCACCGTTAAGCTAATCTCACATACACTGCACAATATATTTTTTCACAAACAATCCATTAATTTCTAGTTTCCACTTACTACGATAAATTTTAAAAATTGTACGTGATAAAATATGCCAAAATTAACGGATTAAGATCATAATATTCTGTCTGTAATTCATCACAATTGGCAAAATGTCAACAATAGCATAATTGTGTAGTGAAAGAGAGCTTTTTAGTCACACATAAGAGTTTTAATACCATGAAAAGCATACGGTCGTGTATAGAAAATCGTGAAGTCGATGTATCACAAGGAATCTACATTCATTGCCAAAGTGGAAGAAAAAGTCTAATGAAATAACAAAAATTGCACGCCGGCTGTGAATCGCACTACCGGCAATTTCAACTGTGGCAACAGAAGGGTAAATTCAATGCAAAATTCTTCGAAGCATATATATGACAGGCAGGATCTGTTATTCCAAAACGCATGGAGACCAGTTTCGGAAAGTCAAATGCACGTCAACTATTGATCGACAGTGAAGTGCGGAGATGATTCACTCAAGCGAAAATTCAATAAAAGCACCATTTCTTTAGGTGCCACGGTGTTACGCCTTGAATCGGGTTTGCCTACTCAGTTCCGATGTTGGGACATGGAACTCCGACTTCCAATAATAAAACATTCGCAGTCGACAAAACGCCGAAACGCCGTTTTCTATAAGAAGCTGTGGATGAAAATATCAATTGACAAGAGCGATGCACTACTTCATATGCAAAACGTTTTTAGTACGAAAGTTAGGAGCAAAAATCACACTCTACGAGCTGTGATCATCTCATCATTCCCTCATATTCACGACACTTACATAAATTCTTTTGTTGACAGAAAGACTACTGATAGCCGGGAATAGCGCTGCAGAGTTTATTGAAGTATGCAAAGAAAAACGAAAAATAGATGTCATCAAGAATGCACTACTATATAGAAGCAAAAAGGAGACGGTGTGACATTTGTGGCAATAAAAGCAACTCCATCATGGCATCAGATATTATTCTGCAGGACAAGACCGCTTTGTGAGATTGTCAGTGTACTGAGATGAGAAAGTGAGTCGTACGTTTTTGTGAACGATCTATACGTGGCACTAAAATCATGCTTCCTTACTCACCTTTTTAAATGCTTCGCATTTTCATAAAAATTCATGGCTTAAAGAGTGCCGTCAGTTGCCAGCAATTTTTCAAGAGTGCATCAAAACAAAATTCCATATCGTTTGTTCGTACAGAGAAGTCTCATTAATTCGTATAACGGTCACAAACTCTCCAGTGGTTTATCTCATTTGGGCGGAGTTTTGATAAGGAATAAATAAGAAATTGAACAAACATTTCTTTTAGATAAGAACCTTATTTAATTTATTTTGTTCCTTAAGCTTCTGAGGTGATCTGAAAATGAGCTCAGTGGTAGACGTTTATTAGTCTCCTAATTTTCAGCTAGGAAATATCCCTCCAGCCGTACGCGGAGAGCCACGGAAGTGTTACTGATATGCTTCACTTTTTTGCTCAGAAAAGCTATCTTCTTAAGAATTATGCTACTGCATCTTGGTGTTTGAAGCTGTTTCATGGCTACAAATTTGGTTAGATACCCTAGAGTGTTATAAGTTACAGTGCTGTGAAATCATGGCGGCTGTGAAATTCAACATTACAAGAGGGAAAGCTAGCGTGGATGTTTGACTGAACTAGTCGCAGCGATGAAGACGAAATCGTTGAAATTTCGGCTATAATAAGATTCATGACAACCTTGTGTGCGCTCTTAAGTAAAACAGTGCATCGATCATCAGTAGCGTGGCTTAATAAGAATCAAAATAAAATGTTATTTAAGTCTTATAAGTGGTTGAAAGCTTTGAAAAAAACGCGATTGAGTTTTGTATTCTCGAAGAGCACCCGGTTTAGCGAATTTTCGAAGGGAGGATTACTATTTTTTTTGAAATTACATGATAACGTAGGCAACTTAGATGGTCCATGAACTTAGAAAGCAGATGGTGTCGCAGAGGTTCGAGGGCCTTAGACAGAAAATGGTGTAACCTCAACATTCAGTTCGACTGCCGAAAATCATCCGAACGTTTGGTCGTTTGGCTTCTTTCGGACCACCTCACTTCAGATCGTTTTAAATCCATTATTGCTCTCTTTACACAGTCCCGTTGTCCTGTATTTAATTGCTATCATAAGGTTGCGTTCGTACAACTGTCAGATGAACTAAACAGAATTGTGAGAGGAACATACCATTTCCGTCGTGGAGCAAACTCCCTTAGGCTACCCTCCGCCTACTGCCGCGGTTAAGGGATTCTGCCCATATATAATCAGATAGTGACCACTTTGCTACCAAATACAGATACTCACCTACTGGAACTCACTGTCGGTACTTGTACTCTTGAGTGAGCATGGCAACCTAAGCGGGTTCCGCCGCCTAGTCATGTTTCGTCAGTAACAACATTCACGGTATTGTCACACAACGATATATATCATCGATTACATTCACTTATTCATATTATCGCCACACGACGACACATCACATTCACAGTAGTATCTTCACCTAACAATATATCGGAATTATGTTGATATTAATATTATGTTACTATGAAAGTAATGTATGTGTGTTATAGGTTGTTTGGTACAACCCATATAGAGGAATTGATTTTTGTGCTCGTGTTCGTTACAAGACACAAGTTGGCAGGACCAATCGGTCACGCAATCCAGAGTTCAGCCCGCAGATCCGCAAGTGCAACAAGCCACTTCAAAGGGCAAAAGCAACGGAAAAGGGAAGTCCAGCGCGTGATAGCACAAAGGCCAGTGCTCCGTTAAGGACAATCCAACCACCTCTGGACACCGATCGATGGGGACCACACAATATTAACCACTGCACCTGCACCACATCAAATGACAAATCGAAATCTCGGGCGCATATTTGCCTAAGCGGTTTGGGCACAAAGGCATAGCGGTGACATTTCGACGTGGTTGCCACGGTCGTACAAGAGTCAAAAAGAGAACTTGGAATTTGGGGACTTCGAAACAATTTTGAATATTCGTAATGCTTAGAAAGGAGTACTGTTTGCCTAACTCACTGCTATGACGCTTTTATTAGAATGATCTTGTGATATGAATAAGGTTTAGTGCGCACGGAAAGTGAAGAACACATGAGCTGGGTGACTTTTTTCCATTTAAGGAGTCATAATGAGCAACCTTCAATTTATGTTATTTTGAATGAACTCCTGAATTGCTTTTGATTATTATTAGAAACGTTACTTTATAGGCAAATGTGATACGATATCCAAGTTTTGACGAAGGCAAAATCATTGGAAGAAAAAGTCTCAAAATTGTGCATCTTTGAAGAGAAGGATTTTTTTGGCATTACAGTGCTCAAGATGATTTGTATAAAAATATCTCATTGTCATCCTGTGATTGCATAGCGAAAATTGCCGTGTTGTTTGCACATGCAGCGAACTTATCGTGCCGTTTGTGGATTGGTGTATTGTCACACAGACAAGGTATCTCAAACCCGGGTAATAAGCCTTTATCAACACAATAACATTGTTGAAAAGGCGAAACACGGACTCAGCTTTTTTCTAATGTTTAGAATTATGCAGGGCACTCAGTATTTTTGGATGTATGATTTACTCGACTACTATATGTGGAGAAAAAGGAAATTTGTGCCTTCAAGTGATTAACTTGTGTGGATCACTGCTCAGCATTCAATTAATAGTTTTCAAAATAATACCAGTTTTGCTGTGATTCATTCAAAAACTATATGGAATAATAAGAGCTCGGTTTTCTCTTAAATGCATACAACAGCTATAATTGAAGCTGCGAAAATCGCAAGAATTTACTTCATCCAATCAATGAGCTAAAAAACTGGGGAATCAGCTTGTGGGCATTGGCTGATATCCTATGTGCCAGATATTGATATCCCAATCCTTTAGGCGGCGAGGTTACCTCTTTACTGACGGGGTCCAATTGATCCTAGCGGGCGGCTTCAACAAAACGAAAAGCGTTGACTGGCACGCTTTAACAACAGTGTGATAGTTCAATGAAGTTCAGAAATCTATTATCACTGAGGAGGGTTTACTAATCGGTGAGCAAAAAAATATGATGAGGAGACTTTAATGAGGTTATTTTTTGTTAGAACATCTCAAAAAATTTACAAAACAATGGACTTCCTGTTGAAAAATGTGCTTAATTGTGCTTCTTGCCAGTAACTTCTTGTAAATCCACTTATACTCAACTATGAATACCTCATCTCTAAAGTCAGAGAGAAGCCCCAATGATTCCTCCAGCTTCCTCTACATTCCACAGAAATCGTATTTAGACTAAAAATTCTTAAGACAACTTTTTTTTTGTTCACCAAATTTGTTTGTGAAGGTTTCTTTATCATTATTCTCTTTTTCGTGGCAATAAGGTTTACTTATCATCACTTGATCGTGTGAAGTGAAAAATTCGCTGTGAATGAAAATGGAGATCGAAGCGTGAGGTCTGTAGGTTTACCTTTAGCTTAAGTAATTAAATCTTTATATGTAACGATATTAATGAAACAACGACAAATAACAAAGCAATAGAAAAAGTATCGCCAATTAAAGATAATTCTATACCATGAACATTTATCGCATGGAGACAATAAAGAGTGAACTGCTGTTATGTAATATAATGAGGCAAACTCTATAAGATTCATAGGTATTCCATCCATTACATCACATCAGCAATTGGCTCGAATCGGAGCCGCATGTACTCCGTGTATGAAAAAGTGGCAACTGCTTAGTATGCCCTAATGGTAGAGACGGAGTTTCCATGAGTTCGAGTACAAAATACCTAATCTATTACACGACATGTGGTGAAGAATACACTAGCAAAACGGAAAGGCGAATTTGGGTCCGCATCAAAGAAGATCTAGACGGCAAAGCGAACAGTCAAACAAGTAAGCCTTCAAATGCATATAGGTTAGAAACAGCGATATAGGCTTTTATGTACTAATAAGAATCCTGATGATCATTAACTTCTGCTCGAAAACTCCTCAAAGCCTTTTGAATAGACTGCAAAAGTCCAAGATTGAATATAAGGGGAAATGCCTAAGCGTAAAAAACTATTCAGTGCCTCATCTCAGATTTTCCTAGTCTTACTGCGGTCCATTTCTCGCAGTGCGTCACGTAAGACCAATGATCTCTACCACATAAGTACTGAGAAGATGTGGTTTCTCAAAAGAACCAGACTGTTGAATTGTTTTTCCTCGAATTGTTGATGCATAAGAGGTGTTAACGAAATAATTAAATATGGTATGATACAGTACGTCTAAGCTCTGAAAAATTCGGGGTCGCCGAAATGTTGGCTATAAAATTTTGAGAGTCAAGAATACCAACCTCGTGCAAGTTATGATTGAAGACAAAGACAGTTCGCAAGGAGTTTGAATTTCTTCGCTCAGCCTTAACAGAGTCGGACTAATGAGTTTATAACAATGTAATCGTTCTCAGCTCTTCTTAATGTTTATTTTTTTTACGCAACCTGTTACCAAAGTTCACTGTGTGAATCCCAGCACATGCTGCATCTGACCATGTTGCTACTTGGTGGCCCTGCCTTTTTTGCAAGTGTCTATGTGTGGTGATCGAGAAGACTTTCCTTGCATTTTCTGAGCAGACCGGTCTAGAGCGCCCTCTGGAACGTTCCTTGATTAACTGCAGGTAGATGATGGGAAAGGAGCTTAAACCGGTGCCGTATTCATTTTCATGTCACCTTATCATCTTGCCTTTGTTCCATCTGCTTCAAAAAACTGTTGACCTTAGCAGTGAGGCCACAACCAGATCACTTTCTTACTCTATAATCAGAGCGTATTTTTTAAAATTCGTTATTTGCGAACTTTTCACTCAGTTCTTAAGGAAAAAGATTGAGTCGAAATTTGCCACACTAATGTCCTTCGATGCAATCTGCTTGTCTCTGTCAATTAACTTTACAAACATGTAACTTGCCAGTTTATTGGAGCTGTAATACTCTAACATATCGATTAAACTAAGAAATTTCTCGCTACACGATTCTGTTTCAATTTCCGCTGACGGTACCAGTTGCCGAGAAGAAGTGCGATCCAAATGGCCCCGATGCCAACATTCGAATAGCTCTGTTCACTATATTTTCCCATATTGCTTTCGACCAGTTTGACATGATAATGTTTGTGGTCTAAACAGTTTTTTCTTCAAAGAGCGGTTATCTAAGAAAGTTGTACAAAAAACGAAGCAATTTTACCGAAAGAGTTCCTGATATTGTCAAGTGCTCGCCGGGAACAGCTGTTATCTTCACGTCCATGTCTGTTTTCATACACATTTTTCCAATCGCAGCGCGCTTTACTCCAGTGCAAATTCCCGTTACCGTGTTGTCAACAATGATGCAGTAGGCTTTGTTTTGCTTCATTACTAGAAATCATGCTTTCGAAGAGGAAGCTTACCCTAACACGATAGAAAAAACCTAGAGATAGTTGTAAGATGCTCTCCTGGCAACTTGCACATTTAATATGGGATCAGTGTCATTCAAAAGAAAGGACTCAGAAAAAACGTTTGGAGAATGTCATTGATTTAGAACTTCATCTCCAGTACCATTGATGGTTTTTCTCAAAATCCAAGACATTTACTAGTTCTCTCTGTAATAGACAACATTCATTTGTAGGGCAATAAGCACATGTTGTATTTCCATTGCTTGTTATAGTTCTTCATAAAATTTCTCGTTTAGTTGCTCAATATGATAACTTACGCATTCCTTCGGGAGTAATAATTAGTTGGCAACTAAGTGGCTTGTAGTTGATTTGAGTACGAAGTTGACCCAAAATGGCAGAGATTACAGGATCGGGAAGTAGTGCGTTGCGAGCTTGGCGTTTGAGAACATCAAAGACCTAAGAACCAACTATTTTCTTTGAGTGGTCAAGTTAATTTGGCAGACCGTTTTCTACATCTCTTTCCATAAATTATGTAAAACACAAATCCAAATGTGGAAACTGACTTTCCTTCAACTCTGGCAGATCTAATAAATCATCTGTGCTTGTTGACAAAACCAGTACAGCAAAAATGTTGCAAATAAATTCACTCGACTAATGTACAACTTGCTTCGTTTTGCTCAAGACCGATCTATGGGATTATAGATAAGACCTGCAAACTCACTGTTTGCCTTACGAGACGTTTTACAAATCTCATAGCTCCTGCCTTGTTAGCTGCAATACCAGGGTATTGGATGCCTCCTGTGCTAGAGTAAACCATGGGAAGAGGCAAAGTGAAGCCGGTGACGTTGAAGGTTCTAGTGCTCTCTGCAACAGAAACTTGCAGTTTTCTAAGCAAATGGTCAGAAATTGAGTCCACTTTATTGGCTAATTTTTCTAGGATTTCTTTATAATACTGAATTCAGAATGGTTTCATCAAAAAAATCGCATTACGATGCATTCCTACTACTGATCATTCATTTGATGGAATCATTTTCACTTGTATTCATGAACCTCTGTGTGAGATTGAACATAAATCTGCACGAGAAGTTCTCATTACCTTGTCCTGCAGGCATCACTCCACATCCCAACACTGTAGAAATTGCAGTCAGCAGTGAAACCATAATGGCATAAGGCGAAAGTCTTGACATGTTATAAGAATTTTTATTTTGTCTCCTAAATGACCAAGCAAGCACTGTGGTTCTAAATCAGACAAATAAATTTTTACTCTCCGAATTCACATAACAACAGCTGCACTAAGCACTTATGCATGAGTAACGTCGGCGAGCAACTTGTTGAGTAAATTACTTATGTGGTTTGCAGGTTTTCAACGTGTTCATCTTGATGCAAGTCCTTCTGAACACATATGACTAACTTTTTGTTATGAGGCACACTGGAATAAGTTAAAGAAGTCAAATGCATGTCAAATGTTGAATGATAACGGGCTGCATGGAATGGAGCACTTAAGTAGAAATTTCGGTGAATGTGTCATTTCTTGGTGTCCCACCATAATTTCTGCTTCCGCCTTCTCATTTCTAGTGTTCATACATAAATGTCGTCTGTTCCAAATAAACTGTTGTGGTCTAAGACGCTAAATTAGAAGTTCACTTCCGTGATAAAAGCCTGTCAGAAGAAATTCGACTTATTAAAGCAGAACTCATATTGCTAGAATTTTTTGAAAATAATTTTAGAAGCAGTAATCACATGCATAGAGCATCAATCTTCCCATTGTCTTCTCACAATTACAACACTTTTGAAAAAATCCTCTGTTGAAAGAGAGGCCGAGTGATAGATGAAAGAAGAACTACAGAATCTCATTACAGCATTTAAAGGAAGATGAAGAATGGAGTGATACCGTGAACGTGGCAGTATGAAGAAATAAAGTGGCAATATGAAGAAAAAAAGGATAGTCGAGTTGAAATTAGTGGCAGGAAAAGAAAGTGCAAGAAGAAATCAAGTCTTTTTCTGAAAAAAAAATCCTTTGTAGAATTGACAACATATCGGAGTATCAAGGTAAAGGGCACGCTTTTAGAAATGCGACTGACGCTGCACTTAGCTGAGACTTTCCTAGTAGCGCAAATCTTTGAAGAATTTTCATATCAACTGTGTAAGAATCGCAAATTCTTCACTGGTTTATCCTATCTGAGCAAATGTGTTGATAAGAATCAAGCAAAAATCCGGATTCTTCAAAGTAAGCACTCTGGCTGAGGACACACTCCACTGTTTTTCATTTTGTGCTTATGAACAATCAAAATTGAGTTAAGTAGTGGACATCTATGACTCTCCTATTTGTCAGCTACTAAGTATCGCGTAGATTGTAAAGGCTGGCCATTGAGGTATTACAACATGCGATTTAATTACTGGCTTAGAAAAGCTACTCCTTTAGGAAAGTTTGAATATGACCATTAATCTACCTGTGTATGAAGTTTTTTCTGAGGCTTTGTTTCAAGACAAATACCTTTGCATGTTATATAGACAATGTTTTTATGCATAGGGGAGCAGCGCAGATCATCGCCTGGTGTAAATACCTGATTTCGGTTGCTTAAACGGTTCATCTGGTGCTCAATAATATCAATGATCAGTTATTATTAATTCGTCAGGTTGGCGATTGTACTGTAGAAAAGCTCATCCAACGGCTAGCATAATTACTATTCAAAGATTGGCTGCTTGGGATTGTTATTTTAAACAACATTTCACTTAAACATATACTGGTAACGATGTGTAATGGAGGGAATTCACGTTTTCACGCAAGTGACATTATGTTTGTAGTTGAAGAAGGCAAAGCTTTTTCCAATTTAGTGTGCCAGTGAAATTTATCCCACTTGTTTCCTAATAATCCCGTCAAAATGTTTCGCGATCATAGATTGAGCGCGCCGTCAGCGCTACACATTCATCGGCTCTATTAAGTTTTTATGTATGACGAATGATGGTGAATAAACACTTCCGTGTTGTAGAAGTGCGAAGTTGTTTTGCTAAAATGCTGATTGAGCAGAAGGCATTTTTACCGAAGTATTCTTCTTGAATTATGAATATAATATGATACTGTACTAAGTTGGTAAATTTCTATCAGTTATCTCAAGAATGTCGTAAATGAGTTGACGTAGCAGAATTGCTTTACAGCGTCATTTTATTTGTATTGATGCATAATATGCGCCAGGTCACTCCTCGTGAGGTGCCTCAACCTACTCAGTTTGTCTCAGTGTGGCGGCTGTGAAAAACAGAGTTGCAAGAAGGACAGTTGGTGTGGCTGCTTGACTCAAGCCATCGTCGCAATAACAAAAACAAAACTGTCGAGTTTTGACCCACAGTGAAATTCACAACAACCTTATGTAAATTCATTCATAAAACAGTCATCGGTTACTTAAAGCGAAATTTCATAAGAATCGGAATAAAATGTTGCTTCTTATCTAGAAATGAGTTAAAGCATTGGCAAGCCTCATTTTGCCATGTGGCCTCTTGGATGTCACGGTAGAGTTCAATTGTACATATGATCGATCATTGACACTACAACATCTCAACCGTTATGAGGCAGAAGAACTTACTCATCATTTGATTCTTCATTTTAAGGCCTTCAGTTACTGTTACACATTCAAACAGCTGAAATCTGTTGTGCAGAAGTTTTACGCCGCTGGTGGGTGACATTGTACTAGTAGTCGAAGAAGGCAAATCTCTCTCGTCGCTCAATGACACAGTGTAATGTTTGATTACATTAACATCGCTCATCAGCACCAACGCTTTTTTTCCAGGAGATCGAAAAAACTCAAACGGCATTTACAGTATTATTCAGAAGGCGATGGTTTATTATTTCTTCGAAAATCGTTCCGTTCAGGATAAGGATTTTACAATTGAGGTTAATTTGATCTCAAAAGCGTTTACGTCTTCATGGCAATGGCATTACATTGTTAGTAGAAGAATGCAAACAAGTATCTCAATCTCAATGTGTTAGTGAACATTCTACGACGCTAAATGTAAAATCCCACGTTTCCTTGTTCATGAAAGACTGATCGAATGCACACTCTACGCTGTTTGCTTATCGACCCTTTCGTGAGAAATTTATGAGTGTTAAGTGTAATTGAATAAGCAGCTCGATGTGGGTTTACTTGAGTTTCTGAGCAACACGCAGTTTTGCCAAAAGATCTTCTTCTCGATTCCAGTACGCTTTCATGGTTAGTGAGTAGATCCGATTACAGCGAAAGAGCTTCACCACATTTTCTCAAGCCTAAAGTGAACCTTTCTTAAGCGTATTGCTTTTCAGCAGCAAAAACAACATTGCTATCTTATTATGGCTGTTTGATGAATATTTTCTCAGCTTATTGAAATACAGATTATTATAAAGGGAGACTTGGAATGTAATGCGCGAAGTGGACTTTGTATAAATCCCACAAATTTTTCAGATCACTGTTTTTTGAGCATTTCACAATGGCGAAGCTAACGTCGGTTGACAAAAAGGTGGTTCCTAAGGAAACCTTGTTTTGCGTCTGGCATACCATTGTTTCAGTTATGAGCCTAGTTCATTACGTCAATAAATGAATCAGTATCTTCTGTATGACCGTCTATATCAAACAGAGAAATGCGTAGTTTGCCCGAACGTTAGAAAGAAAACTGCATGAGTTCAGGTACAGTATACCTGATTTCCTGTACGGCGTGTAGTGGAAAAACTTTGGAGATACGCGTTAAAACTTTGTGTCCGCATAGGAAAAAAAAAAACTAAAAAACAGTCAAAACTCGATCAAGTACTGCTCTAGGAACACGTGGGCACAAAGGCACAACAGTGGCGATTTTCAGGTGATCGCCACAATCCTGTGAATGCTATAAAAAACGTAGCTTGGATTTCTGAAGATTTCTGATAATTTTCAAGTATTTGAAAATCATTGCCAGGAAGAGTGTCTAGCTCATTCACTGATACGGTACCTTGCCTTAAATCGAATGTGTCATCTGAGTAAGGTTTAATCCACACAAAAATGAGCAACACTTGTGCAGTCTTGTTTCATCGGAGAATTAGAAAATCGGGCTTCTTTATTTGGTAAAATTCTGAATAGATTCTAGTTAGAATTTTGAGTGTCTGAAATTGAAAAATTTAAATTGAGAAGTTGTCTGCTGAACAAATAGATACCGTGCAGTAAAATTTGTCTAAGTTCAAAAGAAGACAAAATCGTCGCAGATTTACAAGTAATGCGCAAGTTTAAAGTAAACGGGACCTTTTACTTTAAATTGTTTAAGATACATTGTAATGTGATTCTCCATTATCATTCTATGTGCTCGAGAATCTCTGCGTTGTGTACAATAGCAATGAACTTGCTTATAGAAATAAGTGCTCAAAAAAGGGACGCTCACAAGCCTTCTCATTTTGGTCTCTCTTCTGATGTCAATACTAACTTTCATCACTTCCAGAAAGATTTTGAATTGGTTTCTTAGAAAGTTGGCATAGCAAGCGCCGCTGTGATGGACATGAATACGAATATATAGACGAAACCAGTAGACCACTTTATGCCCGCACAAAAAGCACCTAGTTGAAAATTTAGTTGAACAAGCACCTTTCTGAGATTACATAGGACAGAAAGGCGTAACCGTGACAACTTTGAGGTGGTAGCTAGAAATTTGCGTTGCGGGATAAAATTGTTGGCGAAAAAGCATTGACGCTTTTGGATAGGTTTTAAGAGTCAAGCAATGCGCAAAATGGGATAATGTCTCAACACAGAAATTAAATAACATCTTAACACAGATTGATTCTTCAGCTTGAGTAGCAATGCATCACTCTCACGCAGCTCCTATCTGTGTCCGCCCTTCATCTGACCTGCAAAGCGGGTCATACGTCATCCCACACATAGAAGGTTAGTATTCTTTCACGTCATGGAAACGAAGTTTGAAATTTTTGAATCCGATTATATATATCAGCCTCATATCGTCAATAAATCCTTGTTTTTATGTAAGATGCGCGGGGAAACTGTTAAACAGTACGATTTATTGGATAAGGTAACGTTTCTGCTCTTTCGCCTTCTTCAGAGTCTGGAAGATCAGGTTGTCCACAGTCCAGTCAACCAAAGGACTTTTTTACCGCTTTTAGTGTGTCCTTCACTAAGTTCCTCAAATGGAAACAAACTATGCAGAGATCACATTAATTTAGATCAAGAATGTACTTTCCACATCAAAATAACAGTCCTATATGCTGTGCTATATCACGTGTGATTACTAACTTTCCTCTCTGCGGTTCATTTTTGAAATTGGGTGTTTATCTAAAAATCGTCCTACTTTGGGTGCTTAGTTTTTACTCGGCGTCGATTCCTTTAGAGAAATTATTTCACCTCAAGGGATCGACGGAACCGAGGGAGGGGTGCTACTGATGAGTCCCATTAGGACGAAATAGGCGCCTATATAGCACTAGACCTGTAGCTCAAAATATGTCATATCTTTATTAGATTAGATCATTTTGAGCGGGACTGTAAAAAAGCAGTCGATAGCAGAAGTAAGAAAAATCATTTGTAGAAGAACACCTTTATTCCATAACGTTAAAGAAGCGAAAGATGTTAGAATCAAATTTGTGTGATATTTTTTTATTTTTCAAAATTCTTCAAAGCAACAATAAGCCCAGTGCCTGTCACGTTGAATACCATATCATTCTCAAGAATATTGAGAAAACTTTTTGTTACATGTCATCGATGATAAGGGCTTTCATTTTGATGCTAGAGTTCTCCTCAAACTCTGGAACATTTCTTAGAAGTTTAGTCGAGTTGTTTTCTTAGTGTTCGGACGATAGTAAACACAGTTCTGCCTTTCTCAATGAGTGCTATAATCCTGACTGAAATATTCCAAATATAGAAATATCGAACACCGTACAGCGTTTTGGTAATTCACTTGCATATAAGTGATCGCAATATTGAGTCGACCTAAAATGGCCAAGATCAAGCCTCTAGTTAGAATGAGCTAAGCCATGGTTTTACGAGGACATCAAAGACTTAACATCGAATTTTCTGATGAGGATATAACTTGCTTCGAGCCATGTCTATGTACTATACAGGCGCGTGTTTTGACGCACCTGTATTCATCAGTAACATCGTTTCTCGGTTCAGCCGATCGCTTGAGATTATGTTCCTCCATAAAGAAATCGTCGCCGAGTAATAATAAATCACCACAAAGGCGATGATGAAATTGCTTAACATTGTAGTGACAGGCACTCGAGCTTTGCGACTTTTGAAGTAAATCATGCCTCTAACGAATTTTCTCACTAGTTTGGAAAGTCTTAGGAAAGGTTTCTAGTCAAGACAAATTCTGGATGCTATGCAAATCATGTTATTACTGTAGACTGGCATATTAACAAAAAAACTGAAATATAAGAATTATATAATATGCATATGTGTCAGTGAAAGTTTTAAACTTATTAATTGCTTTACAGGACGTTTTGCAAAATCCTTATCTACCGTAGCATTAATAGTAATTGCTCAAAACGATATCGCCTGCATCACCTGTCGCCCCGTTGATCGCCGAGTGTCTCAAGCAGGCACCAGCAACATTTCCAATTTTTCTTATCGCGTGCAGGTGCAGCCCAGTGGGCTCTCTTAGCTCTAATTATTCGTTTTAAATATTCAATCAGATAACATATCGTGGTCCTATCACGAGTTCTGCTATAGCACTTTGGAGTGCTATATACGAGTTTCGATATAACAGCTATATCAGCAGCATGGTGGTTTTCGGTCCAACAAATCCCTTGCAGGCGTGCTCTTATATGTAGAAGGTATATTATAGCAACTCTCACACGGCTTTGTCGCTAATTTCCACCTTTTCTGTTCATGACTGCGGTGTAAGTAACGTTGACCATTCAAAGTTCAAAGTGCAGAAGCACGAGTTGCGTCTTTTGGCCTTATCATGGAGATGCGTCTTGCTTTTATGTTACAATCGATTTCTATGGAGAAGACAAGGGTTAGGCCTTAGGAAAAAGTTAGATCACGATATGTAATTCGCGCCAGCTGCCATGCTCGAATCAAATTGCCACCATGGACGACAATCACGAGAAGAAGAAACGAATGAAAATACGTTGGGGTCCGCACAATTTGTGAAGACGCACGGCCTAAGTATCCAAAAAGTAGGAATTCTATAGTGGATTTGGGAACATATTTGACAGTATAACTTTATTCTTCAAATGAAAGGCACAGCTGCGAATACTTGGATTATTATGTCTTTTATTGGTTTCGTCTTTGCAATCATTTTCCGCCTAGTTTTTTTTTATGGTTAGTAAACCAGCGAGAGAGTGCTTTCCCGACTTATAAGCACAGGGAAAATATATCAGTATTTTTTCGATTGCTAATCTGTCACTCACTGCTCAAACTACTTTCATTATGACATTGTGCACGCTAGCAGAATTTATTGCGTCATTCTGACTAGCTACACTTATACGACTTGCTAAAATATAGCCTCTTCCATTTCGCAGCAAACAGTGGATAAATGAAAACATTTGTCTCAGATATATTACGATTTAACTTCAATTTCCTCCTACAGTGTCAGTTGCTGAGATGAAGTGTGATCCTAGTGGACCCGATGCCAACATTCGAACCGCACTGCCTCACTACACTTTGCCACATCATTCTCGACCAATGTGCCATGATGATGTTCGTAGTCTAGACAGATTTTTGTTTTGTGAAAATGTATTTCTATAGGAAGGAAGTTCTTTCAAACCATAAGAGTTTCTGAAATTTGCGTAAGATTCGCAGAAATAGCTGTTATCATAGATGCATCACATTTATTCCCCGCCATTTTTGTGCTAATCCCCGTCACCGTGTTGCCGACGATGATGCAGCGCTGTGGCATTGGTTCCCTGATTGAAACGAGCTGTATGCCTTAGAGCACACCTGATTCTACTGCAATGAAGAACTGAAAAATCCTAGACACGGTTTCGAATTGAATTTCTTTTTTCATTTCAGACTTTTGATCCATTATCACATTAAATACTAATTCATTTTTCATGACAGATATGAAGAAACTTGCTTGGAAAATCACCAATCTGAAGCTAGTTTTGGCAAGGATATGATAATTTCTCAATATCCAAGGACTTTGCTAGTTTAGTGCTTTGGAATTTTTCCTTTCTACGGGAAATGAAAAAGCATGGTTTTTCCCTTTTTCAACAGCTGTTCTACTGAAACATTTGAATGGTACCTATCATTAACGACTCACCATCATCGTTTGCTAAATTAAAAAGTCAAACACTCTATTGGCTCGTAAGTGATGTTCACTGTGAGTTAATCCAAAATGGCAGAGATCATAGCATCGGGTAAGAATGCGTCACGAGCTTGGTTATCGAGAACGTTAAAAACCTTAACAAATATTTTTGGCTGTCCGAAGACTCCAAATGAAAGGGTTTATAGTCAAATATTAGGATGCACTGCAGGCCATGTTGGCTGTAGCAAACCTGAGAAATCTCAAAAACCGAAGCCTGCTTCTTGCGCTCTCCAGAATATATAAAAAAGAAGTTCAAAGCCAAAAGTTTTAAGCTCACTGTTTGCATTACAAGACGATGCACAAATGCCTGAGCTCTAGCCTTGTCAATTGAGATACCGGGACCCGGGCCTGAACATCGGCTGCGGAAGAGTAGACCCATCATAACAGGCAAAGTGAAACCGAAAACTGTGAAAGTCCTTGTGCTTGCTGCAAAGAAATGTTATAGTTTTTTAAGGAATCATTGAAACTTGAGTTTCGACGTCAAGTTTTTCCTAGACCTTTCTTTTTCCTTACTTGAAATCCGAACTGTTTCATTGAATTCTTGATTTACGATAGCTTTGGAGCACTGATGAAGTGTTGATATATTCATTCTAATTAAGATACATCTCTCGTTTGAGATTGAATATATCTGCAATACAACAACAATTCTCTACTCATTATACCTTGACCTGCAGGCATCACTCCACAGCCAAACACTGTAGAGATTGTAGCTAGCAAACGAATCATAAGATGATATGTCCACGTTTCGTCATACTGCTGAGAATCTGTAGTCTTGGCCTCTGAAAGTATCTAGTAGTCTTGACTGATAGTAAAAAAATCACCGTTTTTATAAAACTATGCACAGGACCACAACTGAATCGTCAAGTTAGCACTTATAAGTGAATAATATCGACGTGATAGCTGTTTGACTTTGACTTTTCCAAGATCCAAGGCCCCGTTTTCCATAGAGTCCGATATTGCAAATCAAAGAAGGACAGACTAGTGAAGCTAAGTGCATGCCAACACTTATTTAGACTGAGGTTGTAAAGCGACCAGCGAGAAAGATTTTTGAAAGCATGCGTCGACTGGTCAGGTGCCGTAGATAAATTTGACATCGTGTCTCTTCACTTGTGATTGTTCGGCGTAGAATCCTGCCTTTCCCAAAATAAAATTTTCGCAGTTGACAGAGCACGAAATTACAAATGCGTCTTTTAGAGAAAATTTTGCAATTATTGATTGTCAGGAACAAGGAGCAACTTTCGGCTGAGAGTCTTCAACAATAATTTTCGAAAATGAAAATCGAGACAGGTAACTTTAATGTTTTCTCCAGTTTCTTACATTTAGTAGCCTGTAAAATCTTTTTAGTGACCTAAAATCCAACCAACTACTGAAAAATGAACTTATACAAAGCATTGCCAATTACCACAAAACGGGCTATATTGAAATACCGCTATGAATCCACCACTATGAGGACGGAGAAGGAAGATTGTGTCGAATTTGGTAATAAAAAGCAAGTGCATTCAATCATGAGACCTTGTTGTGTGGATTAATATGTTATATTTTGGTAAATTTGCCAATGTATCTTATGCGGACACAGGTAAAGTAAATCAGACGTTACAAAGGATGCAAATAATGTGACACTGAGTGAGGCCTCCTCAGTCAGCATTTTATACGTTTTAGTTCGACCCGATGAGAACATCAGATGAATGTTTATAAAGCACTGTCAATTTTTGGCGATTTCTTTGCCATGAGCAGTCCAAGCAAGATTTCATAATGTACATTTTCTACAGTGAGCTGCTATTGCAATGGTGTGGCGGTTACAAAATTTGTATGATTAATCCCATTTCTCCAGATGATTCAAAAGAAATTCATTTGTTGATTCAAAGTGCTGCTTCTTGTCATGAGTATTCACTTCGGCATACTTTTAACCTAGATTTTGAATGTTACGAGGATGAGATAACTAGTAGACATTCATCGATATCCTGTTCTTCAGCTAGTAAGTATCCCCAGAATACAGCAGAGGTACTGTGGTAGCTCTTTTCGAGTAGTTTTATCTGCTGCTTAAAGTTACTCTGTTTGAGAATGTCACCGTCCAAAACGACGCTTCTAGGAAAATATCGTTGCTTGTTATATAAAATCAATACGGCGTAAAATAGCGGCTGGCCTCATTTCGTGTTTTCAGCTGCTTAGACGATCAATGTTGTACTAGCATTAATGCCAGTTCATTGCTGCTATAGCAGCGTTACAACTAGATGGACGAAAATCTTGTCCTTCAGCCTGCAGTATTGCCATTCAAAGAACGGGTACTTGAGTATGCTACTCTAGAAAACCTTTAATCAGTTTACTGCACGTCTGCATGTAACTGACATTTCACTTGCAATCAAAGAAATTAAGTCTTTCTCTCAACCTCAGTAGTCATAGAGAATTATACAACTCCGAACGTATAGTTTTTTTTCTTCTGCTTCGCGAATGGCAAATCGAAATGTCGCCAGCGCTCCAGAGTCATCGTCATTTCATGAATGCCTAATGTAGATGAATGAGCAATTCTGCATTTCAACAGTTCCGCATTCTATTTGGATGTCATAACACTTTCGTGCTGCTTTAATCAAATGCTAAGTGCAAAGCGAATTCACCGCAGCGTTCTTCTCGAGCTCTATATACAATACTGTACTGAGCCGGTGACATCTAACCAATACTGTTACAAAACCGGTTCGACGAATATTACTTATCTGGATACCTGGACAGTCCTCCACAAATTGTGCCGACCCCAACACATTCTCCGTTCGCTCCTTCTTTTCGCGGTAGTCGTCCATGATGGTGGTTTTATTCGAGCATGGCGGCTAGCGCGAGTGATTAATTCTTCCCATAAACACGTCCTCACATTTTCTCTCATCTATCTTCCAATCTTCCTACTACATGACCAGCCCAACTGTGTTCGCTATCGATGTGAATTCTTCTCGATAACGAAGATGAGACAAATCTCAGCGATCTGAGCTGTGCAAGCCGGCTAGATGTTGTGAGTGCAGACTAAATCTCACAAGATAACGTTCAAGTGCTCTGCAAGTTGTTCGCAGTAGTCTTGACGTGGTCGAGGTCATAGCCCATGTATCTGCCGCATAACAGAGCGCTGGGAAAGCTCTCTAGTCAAAAAGGTGAGCGTGGAGTTTGAGATCCACTGTGTGATCGGTAGCTTTTTTGAGAGGCCCAAATGCGGCCCATGATGCTCTCGTTCTTCTGTCTAGTTCCTCCTTCATGCTCTTCGCCGTGTTCATTGAATGTCCAAGGTACACGCACGAGGTGATTTCCTTTATAAGAGAACTATCCAATCCGATTTGCTCACCTTTGCACCATGGATTCTTTATGAACTATGCCTTCGCCCTGTTTATGTGTAGCCTTATCTTTGTTCCCACATCGTTGAGTTCCTTGAACATCGTCTCTGTTTCACTGATAATTTTTGGAAGATGATGATGTCGTCCGAATAACTAAGGCTTGATAGAATTTGACATCAATCCGTATCCCATTTCCGTCACAACCGAGCTACCTCAGCACCCACTGCGGTGCGGCGGCGAACACCTTTGACGATATAGTATCGCCATGTTGAACACATTTTTCGATGGGTATGGTGAGAGATTGATGAAAGAGTCGTATTTTCGTGCTGCAGTTTCGGTAGATATCTGCCATTGTTTGTGTACAGGACGGATCTACATTTTGGATGAAGAGAGCTGATAAGATTGCATTTGTCTCGACACTGTCAAACGGTTTCTCATATTTGACAAAGGTTAGAACAAGTGATATTTCCGACAGACTTCAGTGATCCGTGACAACGTTTGGTGGATGTGGTCCATACAACAAAATCCCTCGCGGAATCGTGCTTGTTTAAATGCCTATGCCCCATCCAAAGTCGTCGATATACGCAAAAAAGATGATCTCTATGGAAAGCTTGTAGGGTAGACTCAACAAGCAAATCGGGCGATATTTGCGCAGATCCCTTCCTTCATCCTTTTTGAGAAGAATGACTGTGCGCGATGTCTTCCACTGGTGTGGAATGTTTTTTTTTAAGATAAGATGTCATGTGGACTGCGAAAAGTACATGAAAATCATGGTCTCTTCTTCTCAAAAAGTCAGCAGTGACGTTATCACTTTCTGGAGCTGCACCTTTTTCATGCTTTCCATCGTAACTCAAACTTCAAAAGGTATTGCAAATTAAGTAATAAAAAACATATTTGTGCACCACTTTTCTTCCCACCCTTCGCTCACAAAAACAACATTGTTCGAAGCATGTGCCAAACAGCTGCAAGTGTTTGTTAGAGAAGTGAGGTGAGAGAAGACACCAAGTTTGAAGCAAAAGAGGAGTTAGGTGAGAGAAGACACTAAATTTGAAGCAAAAGATAGCCATTTCAAATGGCTACGAAGAGCACCCACTAAAGTTAGGTCAATAGGGAAAGATAGGCCAATTAACATAAATAACAAAAACGATGTGGTTTCAAACCTAGACGCCTTTTCTAACAAATAAAATAAGCGCAGCTATAAAAAGGTGTTTAAGAAACAGTCGTCGGGAAAACTTCATAAGAATCATAAAAATTCCTCCTAATAACTTACGTCGCCAATTGGGCTTGTACGACAGTTTGTGTAAGACTGACAATTATGTAGTATGTCCTAATGGTAGAGAAGGCGACTGCATGAGTTTGGGTACAATATACCTGATCTCTTGCACAACATGTGGTGAAAAACACATTGGCGAGACAGGGAGAATACTTTCGATCCGCATAAAGCAACACTTAGATGGAAAAGTCAACAGCGAGACAAGTAAGCCTTTGTGGCGCACAGAGTAGAAAACATATTGATATGGAATTTGATGTGGTAGTAAGAGCCCTAGAAGAAGAATCAAAAACATCAGCACAAATAACATTTAACGATTTTTAGATAAACCGCAAAAAACCAGAAATGAATAGAAGGGAAGAATGCCTGAGCATACCAAGTAATACGGCATCTCATCTCAGATTAATCTTGTGGTCTGAGTGTGGTTCATTTTTCAAATTGTGTCACACAAAACCGGTGACAGCTGTCAGATAGCTTGTAATAAAGTGGGGTTTTCAAGACGACTAAACTGTAAATTTCTTTTATATTAAATTCCTGACGCATACGAAATATTAACAGAGCAATCAGATATGATATGATGTGCATGTCTCAGCTCTGACGAAAACATCGCCGCCGAAACCCTATTCATCATATTTTGAGGATAAAAAAGTACCAGCCTCGTAAAAGTTCTAAATAAAGAAAATGACAGTTTGTAAGAAATTTTACACATTTTTAGTCCTGCCGAGGTTTACAGATAGTCGGACTGTTAAACTATTTCAAAAGGTGGAATACCCAGTGGTTTTTCTCCATTGGGAGCACGAGGCGAGGATAGTGCAAAGGAAATGAAGTGAAAAGGTGAAAATGGTGAGAAAGTTTTCCGTTATTGATCCATATCATAGCGAAAAGTTTTCGTGATCCTATCTTCGTTCACCAACGCTGGCAGTACAACACCATAATCACACAGGCGACAATGACACTTTTTCAGACTAGATCTTTCTTGTGCTGTTTCCAACACTTTCTTTTGCCTACACAAATGCAGACCTTCTTGCGGAGCTTTTCTGCAGCTGGTATTCAATGTCAACCGAGCTTAATGTGTTCTATTGGGATCAAGCCTCAGTTTTCTTCTTCTCCCTAACAACTCCTCCGTGGTAGAGGCAATGCGATCAAATATTCTGGATTTGCACACCTCTTCAGTTCACCGACAAGCATTCCGTAGTCATCGGTCGCATCATCCTCAATATGCCAGTCACGTTTGGACAGAATTCCGTTTGGAATGTTTCCGTCGTAAACAACTTGGCGACTCTTCTTGTTCGATGAAGTGAATTCTTTTCCAGCTAACGGTTGAATTTTACTTTGGTTCTAAGAAGGCCGTGATTGGAGCCAGTACTGATTGATGGAGCTGCGGGTATGTTGAGTAAGCACCATCCTCTGTTTGTTAGTGCATGGTCAAATACCACATGTTGTGCCGTTAGGTGACTCCATGTCCAGTGGCGGTGTTCTTTCTTCTTGAGAAGCGAATTCCCAGAAAAGACTTTAAAAAAACTTTCCAATCATATAATCTCTGTTGTTGGCCTCCCTATTCTCCCGCTGAGGTCTCCGCTAATGGATTTGAAGCATGACTTATCACCAAGGGTAACTTTCTCCAACCGATAATAAAAAGCATCCAATTCGTGTTCGTCAATTAAATTGGTCCTTAAGCAAGTCGATGATACAGATATTTCTTTCGGGTTATAGCTGGGCCAAAAGATATCCACATGAGGCGAAAGGATTTTGCTTGAGTGGGCGAGATGGTTGATGGGCGGGTGAACGGTGAAGCTACGCCTTCAACATTTCTTGGTGGAAATTTTCTCTTCGAATTACGAGTTTCTTATCATTTAGTTGACTTATATCTGTCTTCAAGGCTTTTGGTTCTAGTACGGCAATTACGTGAAATTTTATTCTGCTAACTGCTTCAAGAAATACGTGAAGATCGACATCAAATGGGAGAGTGTTCTTGCATTATGCGTGCAGAGTAAAAAAACAGTCGCCATGACGTGTCGTTTTCGTATTTAACAGATCCGATCCAATGGCGTTCTGCGTATCTAGTGATTTTCTAGCTCTCTCACCGATTGTCTCATCTCCTGATGTCATAGAAAGCAGAACCCAGTGTACGGGGTACTGAGGCTGGCCTATTGCTGATTATGCATTGTGGTCTTTCTTGATTTCCCGACTATATCTTGCAAGGATTGATTCAATTCTTCTCGATGTCGATCCCAAGGAATTATATCTTGGCTGCGAATCTTTTGGTAAGACTTCGAACCAGTTGATTTGGAGATGGTGTTAAACCCGAAGTCAAAGGAAAAAAGTAGAAATGAAAAAGTTAACCAGCCACTCACGGATGATGTACAAGCCGAATCCGACGAATATTATTAGACAGATTGTTCAGCATTAGCTTATATGGGCTGCTGTACAGTAAGCGTTATATCACTTCAACGTGATAGAATTCAGCCTGAAAGCAATGCTAGAAGCGATAACCAAGATGGCTGTGCTCCAATGCCCTGGCGGGACACTTACAGCTTTCAGAAGGACAATGGAGAAAATTATCTACCAGCACTACTCGGATCTCTTCGCTAGCAATGTCCTCCTAGCGTCATATAAATTTGAAAAGGATGAATCTAACGTTCCACTGATCCTAGCTTCCGAAATACGACATGGAATATCGTCGGTGAAGATTAGAACTACTTCTGGCTCACATAGCATTAGACCACAAAGAGAATTACCTACGGCCAGCTCTCATCAACACCTTAGCTCGGCACTTCACTCGCTACCTGTCGTAATGCAAGGTTCCCATTTAGAGAAAAACCAGCAAGACCATATTGTTGTCCAAAAACGGAGACCTTCACGACATGGGCAATTCTCGCACACTGTTTATGCTGGCCGTTGTCTATAAACTCTTAACACGAGTTATCCTAAACAGGATTGACAGAACACTGGACGAAGGACGGCCATGCGATCAGGCAGAGTTTGAGAAGGATTCGGTACCATATACCACATCCACACGATAGCAGGACTCATTGAAGTTTCACGAGAATATAAACTATAGCTCTGTTCCAATTTCATCGATTTGAAGAAAGTCTTTGGCTTAGTGGAAACAGACACTGTTGTGCAGGCTCTGAGCAACCAGAACGTCTCTACTCTGTTCATAACAATCCTTTGTGAGCTGTATAAAGATAAAACGACCAAGATATCGCCACTCTACAACAATATTACCATTGACGTAAGAAGAGAGGTTCGCCAAGTCGATACAATTTTGACAAAATTAGTCACTATCAACCACAAAAAAGCTATACGAACATTGGAATGGGACGATATGGGAGTGGACGACGGTCGACAATAAACCATCTTCGCTTCACTGACGATATAGTCCATATAACACTAAACATCAGCCAAACGGAACGAATATTGACCGATTTCGATAACGCTTGTAAAAAGATTGGTCTTCAACTAAATATAACGAAAACTATGTTCATGAAAAACGGATGGTTATTGAATGCCCCATTCATGCTCAGCGGAACAACAATCTCCGATAGCTCCAGTTACGTCTATGTGGGTCGTGAAATCAACATGATGAGCGACCTAGCTCCAGAGTTGACCAGGAGGGAACGAGCGGCTTGGGGAACTTTTAAGAGCATCTACGATGTAGTGCGTAGGACAAAGAACATTCCACCCCGTGCCCACCTTTTCGAATCGACGATTATCCCTGCCCTAACGTATGCAGCAGAAACCTGGTCGCTACGTAAGCAGGATGAAAGATCACTTGCCGTTATCGAACGCGCAGTCGAAAGGTCGATGCTAGGAGTATCCCGTATCTCTCAAATGAAAAAAAGGGATCCGAAGTTCCGACCTAAGTCAACGATCGAAGATTGAAGACGCCGTTCTGGACGTCAGAATATCGAAAATAAGTTGAGCAGGACACGTGATGCGCGTCAACGACAACCAATGGACGAGAGTCGTTACACAGTGGATCGTTGAGCGCATCAAGCGCTCTACAGGAAGACCACCGACCTGTTGGTCCGATTTCTCCTCGATAGCGATAGAAAAAATATATGATGCTCAGCGAATCCCTAGAGCGGGGAGGACCCACTGGGCTACTCTTACACGCGGTAGTTACAGATAGAAGTGTTGAGAGGGCCCGGTCGAGTCACTCGACTATCAGCTGAACGATAGCTGATATAGGTGATACAGGGTGAGTACGAGGCAACGAATCGAATGAAAAAAATGCTGGGATCCGCGTGGTAAGATGAACATTTAATCGCCTCACAATCTACTTAGCTCACGATATTGAGACAAGATGAAAATATTGAAATAGTTTGGTTACTCGAAATATGTTACGGATGCGAACTTCGCTCCAATTTGTTAAAAGATAAACAGCGAATGACTCCGCTCAGAATGACCATAACAATTTATCTGAAGTGATGATAGTGGAATCTTTTGCAATGGCCACGTGGGCGAGAACTAGATAAAGTCAATAAAATAAACAGTTTTTTTTTCAGTTATTTCAACAGCTACAAGCAATGCTGATCATATATGTGAATTATATATGATGTCGTAGAAGTTCCAAAATCAAGATCTTGTTTCTATAAACTTAGCCAGTAATAGTCACTATACAAACATCTTAATAGCTTCCCTTGCATATTTCATTCAGATGTTCTTCTTTGCGGAGACAAAGTCGAAGAGCATCTAATTGATAAAATTATAAAGCAGACGAAGACCCATATTGCCAATATATATTGTGCGCATGTTTACATGGTTTGAGTATATTGCACCTGAATTCATCCAAAACCCGTCTCTTACGTGCGGCAGAGTATAGAATGTTCGCAGTTGGCCAAACTGTTATCGAGGTGCTTGCGGAGCAAATGATGGCGTAAGTATTAGATGTGTGCTTAAGAACTTCGCGGAAGTTCGGGGCCCACTTCATCTCAGACACCTCCTGATGGAGATACTAACCTCGTTTATTATGAAGGGGCATCTCAAAAGGCACTTCATTTAGGCTCTAAATGATATCTAAGGTTATTTCCAAATTAACCTGAGCGATCAGTGGTTAGTAGCCATTAGAAATGGCTATTCGCTGTGCAAGTTCACTGAATCCTTCTCTTCCTTTTGTGCGCACATTTCTAACCGTGAGATACATGTTTTCATTAGCGCTTTTTTATGATTGAGGCATAAGAGGAAAAGTACTGCGTTCCATATGGGAGAACAAATTTGCTCCTGACAATTCCACAGCCATCGAACTTTTACTACATGACTAAATGAAATCAAAGATTAATCGCTTTTGGAAGTATTTCATCTAAGCTCAGCTGTTGGGTATGCCACTTTTCGATGAGCGGATGGATTCATTGTTTTCTTTCTTGTGATTCATCTTCAACATTTCGCTATGACTCAACCTTAATAGGTTAAAACAACCATAAAAGTAGGTACAACCTTTTTCTAGGACTTTTTTGTAAATTTTTGGATGTTTAGCTGAGTACTAAAAATTTTATTCAAGGTTTTTCTTGGAATAAAATTTTTCTTCAATCGATTTCGTTAAGGCCAACACCAAGGCAGCCATTAGAGTAGTTTCTCGAATAGACATGACTTTTCTCTACGAATTTTTTCTATTTCTAACTGTTCATTAAAGTATTACCACCAATTTATCTTATGGTGATTTCTGTACTTTATTGCATTGTACTGGCTAATCAATAACCATATCATTTGCCAATTTATTGTTGTCTTAATCCATCATTAAACATTAGCTAAATAGAAATGGCTGAGCCACACACATGACGACTGATTTTCAGTTACCACGGACAGTATCAACGTTGAGAAGAAGTGCGATCTAAATGGCCCCGATGCCAACATCCAAATTGCTCTGTTTGCTATACATTGCCTCATGGCGACAAGCAAAGTTGTGAAGGCGGTGACAGCATGCGCTCTAGTGCGCGCTGCAACGAAATCTCGCAGTCTTTTAGATAGATCACTGAAAATCAAATCATTATCAGGATTTTTTTATTTGGCCGCTATTAGCGGTGGAATGATATTATGAGACACCCAGTGGTGAAGAGTGCTGCGCAAGAACATTTGCATCGGCTGGGATTTGAAACGCCTACTTCACCCACCTGATGCAAAAGTTTCAGCACATCAGTCTTCACCACTGAGTATATTATAACATCGTACCATCGCTAAAGTCGGCCAATTAAAAAGAAACCTGACTGACCATCGATACTCAATATCTGTCAGCATCGACTGGTTCAGTGTCGGTAGCGAGCACATATGTCAAACCATTGACGGTTGGCCGCTTACAGATAGATGCGTTAAAGAGTAGAAAGAGTGGGTGCCAAAAACGGGGGTCGGCAATGCAACGGTTCAGCTTGCTTCCCCGGAGAGGGTCAAATCACTAGTCCTTAATGACTGAAAATTCAAACCTCACACTAAATAGTAATGACATGTCACACAAATTCATTCTGCATAGTGGGCATAAGCTTGCATTTATGGCTGAAAACATCCCTGATATTAAAAATCTTCTAGTCATCTTTGGCCTGCAGGTATCATCCACAACCAAACGCTGTCGAGATTGTGATTGAGAAGAAAACTGTAAACGCACCTGCTATATGTCTTGCCATCCTTGTAAGAATATCCGCCGTTGGCCCTGAAGAGACGATGCAGTTACCCTAGATTTAGCTGTAATCAGCATGTTTTACATGTCTTTCATCGGATCATTCACAAGGCATTAACGAAATCAACACTTGTGCCTACGTGTGAGTGACGCCGCCGATGCAGCTCTTTCACTTTTTCAAGAGGTTAAAAGGTTCCAACTTGCCCAATTTGAGGAAAAATTCTCCCATGCATGCTTTACGACAGATTCTGTCATTTCAAAGCACAGGCAAGTCAGCTACTGAAGTGAAATACATGTCAAGTGACGAACGACGTGAAGCTGCGTAGAAGACATCTTTTAAGCAGAAGCATCAGTGAATACGCCAAATTTTCTCGAATGGCTCGGCTTAAGCTCGGTTTCCGCCTTCTCATTTTCAATGCAAAGACATAAAATGCGACATTTCCAACAACAAATTATTTACTTTCGATATTAATGAGATTAGAAGGGTTTTATTGAGTGAGATTCTGCGCAAGAAGATATCGACTTACAGAAACAAAGGGCAAGCTTTGGAAAGTGTTTCTGGCTACAAATCCTAGGAAGCAGAAAAGCGTTTGCCAAACTTTGATGTTCTGATTATCTCCATCAATTTACTAAACCTATAAATATTCTATGTTGGTGGAGCGGCCCAGTGGTAGTCAAAACTAAAATTTCTGTGAAATTCCATTGCACGAATCACAAAACAGATGGAAATGGGGTTTCACTAAGAATACAAAAGTACGAGAAAAGAAATAAATCGCAGAGCTGCCTCGCAGGAAAAGAATAATTGTATTGATTCATCAAGTGGATTTTCTTGAGAAGGCGAGTAAGGTGACACTGAGCAGAGACTCTTTACTCACCTTTTTAAACGTTTCAAGTTTCTCACTAAGGTGGATGTGTGTATAACACCGTACTTTCTCGCATTTTCACGCGATATGAGAAGAAAACATAACATGTTATTATGCATTTCGTATAATGTAGATTCATAGCATTTGTGTACTGTTACAAACTTCTCAGTGTTCACCTCAATTATACATATGTTTTCGAAAGTTCGCATGAAGAGTAAGAAAAGTTTTTTCTTGTAATTGTTAAGCAGTTTAACTTATATGGAATTCAGGGTCTTGATATGATTGAAGATTATTTGTTCAATACAACGCTTCAAAGCAAATATTGCAGTCTCTGAGTCATGCGAGGAAACGAAGAGAATGTAAGAAAAGTTGAAATGCAGACGCTAAACCGTGGTGACATGTCGTATATCAAATTCATACTTACTCTATATTCCGAAATCAAGCTACATTCAATGTGATTCCGACAGTCGCTACCGGATGGCAATTGCACGCATTATCCTCCATTCAATAAAATAGCTGTACTGAATACAGAGTATTGAATTTTGGATGAAGAAGAGCTAATCACTAGCAGTCCGCTGCTGTATCGGATTGAAAAATGTTTCAGAAAACTTTTAGTCTACTGTGGCTCTCATCTCAGTAGTAACCAGCTTGATGTTTGAAACAGATAATTGTGCTTATTTTCAAATTGCTGGCAAAATCTTTAAAGCTCAAAAAGTGCTAAAAACTATTTACCTGACTTGTGAATGCTATTCAAAAGCACTGATAGCATTGTGAAATCATCGTTTGTGTCACGGTTTTTGAACATTGGAAATGAATAGCAGCTTAGTATGGGAACATTACGAGTCGTAGCAGCTCCCTATTGTATCAATTCCATGTTGCAGCAATCCTGCGTTGGATCAGGGTTTTATTTTAGCTGATATGTGCCGGTTCAGTTGAACTACTGAACTAGAAATAATGTTGTGACAGTATTCGCCGTACATTGTTGATACCTTAGCGTACTGAAACTGCAAATGTTGACTACTGCTTCTTCGGAACTATTATGTAAAAATTGTAATGATTTTCTTATCGACTGTTCTTTGAGAAACTCACTTAAAACAGTATAATATGACAACATATTTCAAGCATTACATGAGATCTGTCATGGCATTCTCCGACCATGGTACCTCTAGTCATAGATGTGTGTTTCGGTTTATTCCAGCAAGTCTCGAAGGGTAAAACGTGCCTTCGGTTCAGATTTGGCTGATGCTTTTGAGGTTCGGGCACAGCTGGCTCATCATTCAAGAACTGAGGACCTACTGGCAGTAGATACTAAAACGATAAAATTGTACTAGATAACAAGTCTAGAATAGAAAAAACGGCCTTAAGCGCACGTTTAGCTGCCAATTTCGATAGCCTCGGTAGCTCTAAAACGCTACCAGTCTTGAACACAATGCTGTTGATAAATGGCCAATTCTTCACGTTGAAAGAGTTTGATCTCGTCGAAAAATTACAAAGCTTAGTGCGACTGTTTCACTTATGATTGCGAGCTTAACGTTGAACATTTCTTGAGTTTCTATACTTCGCATTAAAAAGTTTCATATTGTCTGGAATCATTCGCTTTCGTAAGTACACAATATACCAATGGTATTGATTAACTACATACAGAGAGTGCAAAAAAATCAAAATTTTTGAGTATCTGTTTACTACAAACTACCTAGCATGGCAGTACAAGAGATAGCTCCTGTTTATTTTCTTTTGCAATGCATAACATCCTTTCATATCACTTAATGACAAGTTTTGAAGAGGACTTCAATATAATACTAAATTTCTTACTCTAGCAGAAATGAGCGACAGCTTCTTTAATTGCTTACCATAGGCGGGTCAGATAATCAAAACTATAAGGAGCCTACATTCAAACTATTATGTGATTGACGTTCCTTATAGAAAATTCAGAGACAGCTGCAGTTGGCACTCCATACAAACGACAACGAATCCAGGTCGATTGAGTCTTTGACTAGGTAAATTCTATCAAAAAGCTGCTTATCCTCCTCAACCCAATCCACCATGAGATAGCCAGTATAGCACTATCGGACAATTAGCAAAAAGCAATAATGATTTTTTCGCAGTAAGAAACAAATGTTACTGAAAATAAATTCCCAATGGTTTTTTTGCCAACAGGTAAACGGACTTAGACGGTACCTAAACAGTGGGCTCCTTTGTAATCAGAGGTGGGTATTGACTGGCAAGCCAAAATCATTCATTGTTCACCACATAGCCCCAATTTCCTCCGGTGCTCCGATAAATAGAGGAAGTGAAAAATTTCTGATCTTCACGGATGTTTTTTCTGTAACTGTTGTGTATCTTCATTTTGACAGCCATGAGCTGCAAACTGTTGGTCACTGCAGTGTCGGTGGATTTTATCACATGATATGCGCTAATTTTGCTGCTTTTAGCTTCATGCGGTAGTTAGTTAGTCGGCGTCGATTCCTTTATGAAAAGGTGTATTCTCCTGGAAATGATTGGCTAAACCGAAACGCACCGCGCTATCGATGAGGCTGTACTGCTGGAAACATGTTTAATACTGGAATTACCATTACGAAACCTCATGATAGGCCCGAGATAGGTTATCAGATTGATATCTCTGTTTGTGGAAAAGCGAAACTCTTGAGTCAGTAATTTTTTATGTCAGATCGCCGCGAAACTACGGTTTCCATGAGCGATTCATGGGATACTATTTAGCAAACCACACAAAAATGAAGTTACGAACAACAATTCTGATCGCATGATTTTGAATGAAACAGTTCTACAAAAGCATTCGTTGAAATTGGCGACATAGCATCCCACTGAAGGCGCACCGAGTGTAACATTATGAAATCTCGTTAAGAAATTTACTAGAACGACGCGGAGCTTTTCAACACGGAACTATTACAGTCCGAAAATGCTTTTTTTAGTGTCACAATGAGGATGGACGACTATGGAGCTATATTTGCCTGTATTCAGTAAATACAACAGTAAAAGCAACAACCGCAACAGAAAAAGCTACCTTTCTCCAAAAACAATCCTACTTCCTGGTAAATGCAAGCAAAACCTTATGCAAGAATACAGATTCTGAAAACGAGCCGTTACAAACCAAATATAGCTACCATATTCACATTATACACAATAACAGTCCTAAACATTCTTCTTACCGTTAAAAAAAAATCGCAATAAACCTCAAGAATGAGGAGGTCCACAAAACACAACACACATGCTCTAAAACTAGTCGTCCAGAAACTTAAGGATTTCATTGAACTACTAATACGAGTGCATTTAAACCTACTACGCGGGCAAAACTATAATAGAACATCAAAACACCTAAATCCTCAACGTGCTTACCTATACATTCAAAAACATTTTCATAGATGTTTTTATAGTGAAATCATACAAGTGAATAAGGTATCAGATTATTTTTGGAAGACCATTAAAACCGCATTCAATCTACAGAATATCGTGTTCCATCACAGCTTCACATTGAAATTAGCATTCTGCTTAGTAATCAGCAATCAGTAAAGACACTGTGAATTGATTTCTTGAGGCCCATCGTCCTATTTGACGGTGCACAACAGTGAGGAAAGGGTTTGAGGAGAGTTTGAGAAATGGTTTGAATTGTCACAATTACTCTACCCACATGCACCATAGTGTCTGTAGATTTAAGATGAGGATTCGATGGTGATGCATTACATCATTGCTAGCGTACTTTTAGTTTATGATTTTTGTCACTTCATGATTTCTCATCAGCTGGTGGACTTTAAATTGCGAGAGCAAAGAAACGGAATCAACCGGCACTGAAAGAATATGGTCACATAGAGTGTTGTTGAATATTAGGAAATAGCGGGAGTTCAAGCCGATTCGATCAAGGAGGAGACGATTTTGTACTGTACTCCCTATCAGTAGAATTTGATCCCTAGCCTTAACCATGATAATTTTCATTAATGATTTGATCAGTGACGACATACAAAGCATATAGGACTATCACGACCGACACAGCAAGAGTAGAGGCTTGGCGGCCGTTAAACTTTCGTCATCCACATCTGACGGTTAAAACTCGATATTTAGAAGGAGAGACGTTGAAAACATAAGTCACAAACTATGCACATTGATATCAGCTAACGATTCATTTGTTTACCTATTATTATAAATTATGTTGCTTCTTTACCAGACACAAATCTATTCTACAGCGAGAAATCCGTACTTCTTTGAAAACAAATGAATTTCCTTCATCGTACCCACAAGACTCCGGACTCCAGACGTAAATCAAACCGACTGACAGGATTTTGGTCCTGTGTGCGTAGTTCTGCTCCAGCGTCACAGATTTTCATCTAAAGCAGTGGACCAAAAAATGTTCACAGTTTAGTTGATGTATAGCGGGAAGAAGGGGGGGGGGGGGGGTGGGATGAGGAGTGAAGCTCAGTGCAGGGTATAACCAAATTTTGAGAATTACTAAATGGCATCTTCCTTGCATGCTATTTAAGTGAAGCGATGAGCCGATGAAGGATACCATTGTGTGTTTGGAAAAATCAACAATCGTAAAAGTAGTGGCAATTAGTTTCGTTTTTGTTTTCAAATGTGGTGTAGTGCAATTGCTTGAGGTGGTGTACAATGCACACAGGACTGGCCGCTGGGTTCGATTCACAAATCCTTTTATCCATCAGGAGGTCACTGAATTGCAATCAACTTCGACAAAGTATTGCAGTATGATTTGACGCATCAATAAGCCACTACAAGTCACTGCATTGGTCAGAGATTCCTTCAATCACTTAAGTGAGACTGATGGTGCTGAATAGTAGGCGGGTCTCTTATCAGTGTCAGAGCTTCCTATTTTTTACCTTCTCTCGCTACGACATGTTATTGGAATATTTTGAAGCGCTACATCTCACATTTACGACTGTTGAAGTGTTTCCGCATTTTTTGCAGTATTCTTACACTCATTGCCCTAGGCAATGCTTATTGAAGGAAGAAAAACGTTTGCAACCAAAAAGGATCGATCTCACCAATTTCTGCCATATTGTTTCGCTTGGAAATCGGAATGGAATTGGATCTTCATTTGGTGATGTGCACTAAGTTTGTACTGAATTAAGGAAATTCTTACAGACTTTCAAAATGTAGGGCCTTCTTGTAATTATTGAGTAGATAGGATCGCAGAGAAAATGTAGTGCTAGTAAATCACTATTTATTTTTGAAATCTTGGAGTTATAACTTCTATGCCCCTCGAAGTTGGTCCTAGACGAGAATGAGCGATACAGGCAACAACAGCTTCTCAAATATCTCTTTCGCGCACAAGAGTATCCTAGTGGGTGCTAATCGCTTTATGCACTGGCTGATATGATTTCCTTTATTGCTCTTCGTGAGCAAATCCGACCATTGGCATGTGTTTTTTTTCCTAGCTTTCGATTTGCGTTGGACCAAGTCTCTAACTACTTTTATCCAGTAGTTTATCCAGTAGTTGTCATTGAGATGAAACAAGTGCTCGCGTAATCCAATTTTCAAACCTTTCAGGGTCTCTCAGTAGATATTCAGATAGCAGAGAGAAAAGAAGAGCAAGAAAGGATCTACCCTCAAAGCTTGTACAAAAACTACCATTGATGGAATGGAGTAGGACACTTCAAGTGTTTCCATCAAGTATCTAGTAAGGATTTTCACCGTCGGGTTGTGCGTCGTGAGGTCGATTCGTCGTTTAAAGTAGGCGCCATTCTCAAAGCTAAAATGGTTTCTAGTTAAAAGGACTCGCTTACTTACTTCTTTTGATATTCAAGAAGATAATTTTTCAAGCATTAGAGTCCAGTATAAGACAGAAAAGTACACCTCATTACCATACATTAACGCATTTAGCAGGGTATATCACAGAGGAATTCGTCATGCATATGAAATTTAGAGTGGCTATACTGAATTTGTTTCTTTCTAGTATTTACTCTAAGTATTAGTGAAGGTTATGAGCATGTGGCGCAAGTGGTTAGAGGTGCCTTGCGTCGCACACGAGGTCAATGGTTCGATCTCACGCCCATGGCTCACCAAGCCATCCATCCCTCCGGGGTCGGTAAATTGGTACCAGACAGGTCTTAGGCTTGCCTGGGAGGATAAGCAGCACTGACTCGGTTCAGCGGGAGGCCTCCGCGAGTCATTGTAAAGGCCAGATATGCATTCAATCACCTCAAAAGAACTTAAAAATTGAAGTCGAATGCATGGGCGCATCCCTCAGGGATTGATCTACGCCGAGAGCTTTATCCTTTATCCTTTTATCAGTAAAGTTTTAGCGCAGGCATGGTAGAAGCAGCGATGGAGCTTCGTATAAGCTAGCGAAGTTCGACCCGCGTCTTCTCAACAAAGCCAGAAATTTCGTATAAATTCATCTGAAAAAGCTCCCCATGATCCACAAGGAGAGGAATGCTTAAGCACGACTGTTCCAAATTTTTAAAATAATCGAATCAACCGGCACTCATAAAGGCATTCATTAGGACCAAAAATTCTCCAGCAGCGCCAAACCAGCTTGTACAACTTTCGAGCTCCCTTATGGATAATTGATGCTATCAAACGAATCGAATGTAGAAGATAATGGTAAATAACGCGGATTCATTTGAGACCTTCGTCTACAATGCTTAATGAGCTGCAAAGAAATACTGAGCCATGTGATTGAAGTCATCCAAAACAAGAAAGTTTCCATCGCATAGCCGAGGCAAAGGAGTATTGTGCCTAGATTCGAAGCTGCAACAGAGCGCACCTATATTATCACTTATCATTCTTAACTGTTCGAGCATTCTCAATAATTTTTGATGCCTTCACAGAGACTGTACAGCAGTCCAAGCGAAAACATTTGCTATTAGGATGAATTTTTTGGACCGAATAATAGAAGCAGGCCTAACCGACAGTGATAGCGTTTCATATTGTGCTAAAATTGTTTCATCATTCGGCTTCCCACGTTTAAAGTAATTTATGAGTCGCATCAATTTCCGTCAGTTCACGGCTAGAATATTTCAACTGTGAATAAAACTTGAACGAAACGAATGTGCCTGGCCTAAGTCTCATTTCTCTCCAAATATCATGTCGCTTCCATCCACGTTTGAATCAACTTCCTTTTCCTTCAATCACTATCAAAAAGAATGAATAGTCGAGATGATTGATGACCAATATACCATCGATCTCATTCTCATACGTATCCAAAACTGGAAATACTTTACTGTAAATATCTTAATTTGTCTCTTTTAATATGGTCAAAGTTTTGCTTTTTGGTTAATTCTGCGGCATATCGCGTTGACGCACTTTAGTAGGCAACGTAAAGGTTTGCCAAGTTTCTAGATAAGTGAATCTAAGGACAGTCAAAAAATACAGCAATCTCTACAGAGTCCCAATTACAGTGATAGAAGTCTCAAGGAGGATGATTTCAAAAACTTGAAAGTATTGGAAAGGTTGGTTATCTACTTATCCCATTATTCCCATCTATACAAAAACCTATTAGCAGACCAAATAACATGTTGGCTCAAATAATAATCGTGGGATATAATGAAATTTGAACATGGTCCCAATAAAACATTTGAAATGAAAAGAAAGTATTTTCACTGGAATTTTTGTAGTCCTGCCATAGCTCAACTCTTGGCAGTTTCAAGCTGGAGTCAGTTTTGGAATACTTCTTAATGCACAGTAATAGCAAAAATAAAATTATGTTTCTTACTCATTTGCTTTGTTCGCTCGCTCAAAATAAGTGGATAGCTTTTCTTGGAACATTGAGTAGCCGTTAGGTAGTATAAATCTTGCTAGTTTTGGAATCTACTTGAGTCTTTAAAATAGCGGCGGTTTACGAGCGAAAAATTATCGCGTATACCTCAGAGTTTTCTTTTTTGAGCAAGAGATGGGCTCTCATTATATGCATGTGAGTGTGCCGAGGATGTCGTATCATATCAAAGCATAGGTGAAATTTCGATATTCTTCCGATTCAAATGAACTATTTTCATATAAAGAGCAGAGATCACGCCCTTTCAGAACACGCTTCGCGCAGCAATTTCAACTGTCGTCCCTAGAAAAAGTTTACCATTGTGTTATTTAGAGATTCTGTCAGAATTTCGTGAAATTTTGTGAGACTTACGAGATTATAGAAATGACTTTGTTTTGTTAATACCAAGTAAACCTATGAAGTTTAAGGGACGCGCTGGCTGCTTCGAAACGAAACGCGATTTTTTTTTATCTTACAGTGCTGTATAAGACTTTTTTGAAATTTAGTTTCGGAATCACAATAATTCATTCTATCTAATGAATATTAAATTCTAATTGAAAGTTCGGTGAAAAGCCGGCACATGCTCGAGCCGCGTAAAAAATCAGAGCCGAATGTGAAACGTAATTTATACCGTACGTTTCGAGTGCTCTTCTGAGAAACACGCTCAAAATTCAAACATATCTGATAAATATTTTTGAGGCAACACGTCATGTGGCCCTCTATGGGCTGCTTTTTGAGCCCAGTACACGTGTTACGGCCTTGACAGCCTCAACAGTCAGAAAGTACCCCTCGTCTTAACAAATCGTTTTTGGGGTACCCTACATCCTCTACATAGAGTAAGCTTGGCTGAAAATCCCGAGGGTTTGGTTAAGACAAAAAGTACTGCCCAACTGCTGAGACTGTCAAGGCCAAAGCACGTGTTTCGGGCTTTATAAGTCAGCCTATAAAAGACCACATGACATGTTGACTCAAAAATAATAATCAGGAATGTGAAACGTGCACTATTCTTTGCTGTTATTATAAGCGCAGCAGAAACTTGCTGATCAAGCCTGGAATCAAGGATAGAATCAAGGTAAAAGGCTAGTTAACACGAGTGCAAAATAGCCACAAAGTGATTTCTTCTTTTTTGCGCACCAAGAAAGTACATTCGAAAGACAAAACTATTACTAGAATGAAAGTTTTTCACCCTATCGGAGAAATAGTGCAAGTTTTGTGAAAAATGCAGATTGAAACGACAAAATTGCGAGGAAGCTAATGAACCACTTTCAGTACACTCGATCCTCAAAGGTTAATATTTCAGTTTCACGATGTAATTTCTTGGTAAAGTTGTAACGAAATTCCAAGAAAAATTGGCCCGATCAGCAATCAAAGAATTTCATGAACGAGATAGAATCCTCAAGCTGCAGCCAAGCTCACACGAAAAAATCCGAAGAGTTCCACATAGTTTGGGCTCGTGGAAGAGTTTTAAGATCCTCCACATAATGCGTACTGTTGGAACATGCAAATACTTATCGAAGTCATTATTCAGTATTACATGGTATTTTCCACCACTCACTCTCACTCCCACTCTCCCTCCTTATCTCTCTCTTTATCTCTCTTTCTCGGCGTCGATCAATCCCAGAGGCATATGATATGCATTAGACTTCAACAAGCGTTGTTTGAGGTGAGTGAATGCAGATTTGGCCTTCACAATGACTTGAAGCAGCTTACCGATGTACTAAGTCAGTCATGCTACCTCATAAATATGTCTGATAGACAATAGTTAGAATAGACCAACTTGCAATATTAGAGGAAAGAAAAGCTTGATAAGCGCTGGGCACGGGCTCAAACCGTTCACACACGTGTGTGTTGCAGTGCACCTCTATTCAATGTGCCAGTGGCGCGCGCAGTTGTCATTTATAAAGATGATTTCCTTTGGCTTCGGAATACCAATCAATGTGAAATAGTTTGACCGGGAACTAAGAAATTATTCAAATGGCCCAGTTGGATGGATTGAGTTATATACACGGTTGTTTCTATGAAGTAACTAGGAGCACACTTTGTAGCAAAGGTTCCACGGAATCGTTTTTACTATTCTAGGCGAAGGGCGTGGCATCACGGAGAAGGTAATGTGCTTCAACGCAAATGGTTCTTTAGAGAGCACGACCACGGCAGCTACTGTATGGTTTGAGTCCCAGGCCATTTTGTACTCTGGGCGCTACTTGAGCGGTCGCTGTCGTCACTTCGTCTGTTACGATATGACCATGTTCATTTCTAGTCGTTCTACTTATGCCCACATTATATCAGTCACTAACGAAGCTCATCGTTGTGCAAGCGGAGCTCACGACTACGGCGTGGGCCAAGTCCTATGAGTTCTGCTTGACCTGCCGCCGGAGATAGGCTCCAGTTCATGTATATAACCGCCCGCTATGTTCCGATGTATATTCTCACCCACTGACCTTCCCACTCTCGGGGTTTAGGTCTTGCTTTGGGGCGGTCATAACTACAGTCGCGAGGTTTGCCGCTTATCACTGACCCGCCGTTATTTT